>JAMKCH010016884.1:0-23641 GCA_023653785.1 Ophioderma brevispina
AAAAAACAATCAAGTTTCCTGTATTAACACCAGCCCTCTATGTCAGTACGTGCACCTGTAGGCATTCTCCAATATACTCTCATCTGGCATACCACTATACCTCTGGAATGCCTGTATATTGCTTTAACATTTCTGGATTCATACAACTTACATCCGCTCCAGAATCCAACATGCAAATCACTTTGATTCTGTCAATTTGTAATGACACATAACTGCTCACAATGGTGACCGCACTGTACATTTTGGCACCTTCTGTACATGTATTCTGATTATCTGTGTTATTGGCATAATTTGTTTTACTATTTTTGACACACTCCTTATTATGATTAGTAGAATTCACACAATTAGTGCACTTTCAAATTCTGTAACACAAGTATTGTCACTTTCAAGTTCACATGGGGCATTTGTTTCTCACAGCTGGCCCACCCTCTTGTCTCCCTAAGAGTCCTGTTGACGGCCGGGCCTTGTGCGTTTCCCTTGGTCTGATTGTAGCGCTGGAGACATTCCTTGCGATAGTGGCCATATCCCCACATTTTATAGGGCACTGCACTTGACTACAGGTGGATATCGCCGTGTGGGTGGGGGTGGTGAAGGTCCATAGGGTAGAGCCATTGTGGGCTTAAGGGGTGGGTGTGGCATTTGTCCATATGATTGGAACATATGCGTAGTTGTGATCGGTCATATGGAGGGGAATGTTGCAGGGATGCCGAGCAAAGGGCTTGCACCGGAGCATAGGTCTGCAAGGAGACACTGTGGAGCGATATGGCCTGGCAATTTACACAGTTACATATTTCTGTGGGGGTTGAGCGACTGGGGAGGGACTGAGTCTGCTTTCAGTTTAACTGGACAAACGTGTGACTGGGTGCCATGTTGGATAGTTTTTTTGCGTTCCATATATCTACCAAAGAATTAATATCAGCAGGGTCTACTTTATCGTGGCGGGATTTGACATTGACGTTCATGTTCTGCACCCCCTCATCGGCACGTGCAGCATTGAGGGCTTCCTCCATAGAGCTGGGCTGCCTTCGCATAACCGTGATTTAATGACTGGTTTTTTAACCCTGCCACAAATTGATGGGTCTGTAGTTCGACATCTCCATATCTAACCTATTACACAACGTTGCACACGCTCGGCATATTGGTCTACTGTCTCCGTCTCATATTGGTGGCCACAGGAGAGTTCTTACGTAATTGAAGCGTGGGGATTGGGATAACTATACTTGTCTCTGAGCAGTTGCAGCCAAGGCATATAAGGTTACATCGTCCAATTCTTGCCTTGGAGCCATCGAGCGCATTCTCAGTTGCAAACTTTTCAACCCCTTGAGTTTCTTTATCATCCAGTCCATTCTCGTCCAAAGAAACTGTACATAGCAATGCATGTAAAAAGTCTTCTATGTCACCTGTAGCCATCACAGGGCTTTGGTCCTCATTGATTGGTTGGACGCCATACCAAACTTGTGACACTCGTAGACAGTGGTTACATAAGGGTGCAAAATTTTGAAGGCCTAAAGTTAAACCGCAATTTAAAAGTTCGAGGACGGTAATTTTGTTTCAAAAACTCTTACGGATATTACAAGACGATTCTCTCCACCACATTTGCGGACGGGTTTCACCTCCCACTCGGGGACGCACAAAGGTCGAACAACTCGCGTTAATTTAGGTTTAATTAACATTTTATTCAGCGGAGTTTCAATCATTTCACAATCAAATCAATCACACAATCAACTGCTCACGCAATCCCCAACTTCACCTCTGACCCATTGGGCAAACTGGCATAGGAGTATCGCAGGGCGCTTGACTCCTATCACAGAGCGATCACCGCCACGGAATAACAATAGCCGAACAAGACCATAGCGGCTATTTTGCAGAGATTGTTTAATGCCTATGCCGGACCACATCAGTACAAACACCACCAATCTAGTTTCTGAGGGTGGAATTGCCTAATTGAGCAGTTTTAAAACGGAAGGCACGTTAATAAAATTGGATTCAAACATAAAATACGCAGAAAGACCAAAAAATTTGAGATAAGGCATTTCATGGATGCACACTTGTATTCCCTACCCTACAAACAAAAAAGGTCTAGAAGAAAGACTGCTATAACACGGTTGCCACATAGCCCGATTTGCAAATTGACGGTAAATTTTGACGAAAGCCATTCCCATAAATCAAAAGTTACCGATCTTCTACTGCCAGTTGTTGTGATTAATCGCCTACTCCCTTCCCTTAATTCCCTGACAATGAAGGCAAATGCTCTAAAAAGCAAAGAATTTGATGATTGAGCCTAAGTTTCTAAAACGCACGGCAATATAAGCGACAATAGAAGGGAATTGAGGGCGGGCCATGGCCATCAAATGAACTGTGGATAGTTTGGTTGATTTCACAACCTTTGATATGGGCCCCATGTAGACTTAGCTAGTTTAAGTTATTATTATAGAGGGATAACTCCTGCAGGTATCCACCCGAGTATTATCCGATTTCCCACAACATGTCACCCACAACTATTGCCACGAAAATAGGGGAAAAAATCTCCATGTATTGAGCGATTGCACAAAATGTTTTTTTTTTTTATTTTTATTTGGCCTGTGGATAAATGAATTCTCAATAAGCAAAAATATAAGGCCACATTTGGCCATTTGCAAGGTCATCTTGCAACCTTGGACAATACTTTTTGAACCATGCCTGTTTAGGGCCACATGTTGCCAATCAACACCGAAGGAAACCCTGCCTAGCGAAATTGCACTGCAAACGAATGAATAAGGAACCAGTTACAATTTGCAATTTTTCGAGAGAACGGTTGATAGCTACGGTGCTCCATTACCACTTAACTTTTACTTCCCTACATATTCGTTTTTTTTGGGCCCCCAAACAGAAACAGTTGGAAAACACGGAATTGATTAGGAGACCTACATAAGTCGATAACTGCGGTTGGACATATTAATTCGTCGGGTGCCAATGGAGCACCCAAACTCTAACAATATCTTGACAAAAAGCAAGGCCTGGTATGAATTTGATTACCCAGCATCCATGCGGCGTGGAAATGAGCCAAAGTGGAATGGCTGAACCCCCATGCCAAAAAGGCGATCATCGAATTGAAGCCCAAACCAAAAAAGAAGAAAAACTCACAACGTGGCCTAGGGAACATGATGCCCCAATGAAAGCGCTTTATCGATATAGGTATGGCGATTGTTTTGACTCCCGATAACTCTAAATAACCGGGTGTACTGGTGATACCTAATGTTGATTTTCTGTATAATAGCCACTATATCCCCTAGCTCTTAACACGTGTGATATGGCCACAACAATTACTATAATGGACAGAACACATATCCCTGCCAATCCAAACATTTTACGGTGAAGGACCGCATTCTTCCCATTGATTGCTTTATACAACATACCAAAGCTATCGATATGCCAATCTGTATTGATTTAAGTTGCACCCCAACCTGCATACGAAGCCCTTAATGCCAGCCAAATCCTAATGAAAAACCAACCAATACAATTTTGCAGTCAAGCAGGGGTAAGTAAATAAATATAACTGCTAAAACTCAGCATTCATGGTGGCCACATGGATGTATAACTTCAACAGAGAATGGCGCGGACTAATTTGTTAGGGAGCTTGCCTTTGTACCCAAGAGTCCCGGGTTCAAATCTCAGTGGGGCTAATAAATCCTGGTTTAATTTGCATAAGTAATACTGGATTAACTCAAATACCCCTTCACTTCATGGTTCTTTGTTTATGGGCAAAGGAACCATGAAAGATCTCACTTGCCATCATCGTGTTTTTGTATTTGGTTAGTTTGTTTGGATGTTGTAACATAGTGCTGATTAAGCTGTAGCCTCGAGTTGCATCGTTTCTGTTTTGAACAGTTTGTTTGTCTGACTCTGGCAATTTAACCTATCGGCTACTATATGAGATTTAAATAAACCAATATTATAATAATATTATAACAAACACGATAACTGCCTTTGGACAACTAATTACCCATTGTTGATGTTGCATTTGCTGCACCACGAATTCGTTGCACAATTTTCATGATAATTCCACTTGAAACGCCCTTCCCTTTTAAAGGAATTCTTATTTATTAATAATGATAACGCCCACGAAAACCAGTACATCATTGAAAAAATTTCACAGACCCACCGAAATATTGCCCTGTATTTCTTCTCATTTGAACGTCAATCAGTATTTTAAAAAATGACTTCAGGTTTCCGATGGTTCCTTATGTAGTACATAACCATATGACATAACTTGCACAATATTTCATAAACTACCCCACATTAAGAATTTTAGAGGATCTAAACGGCACGAAATTTCCTGGCACACTGGAAATGGAATTAATTTTCCTTTTTTAATGAAACGGCAACCACAAAGATCTACACTCCCTCCCCCCCGCGCCATCAACTACAAATTCCAAACCACAGGACCCTTGAATCTTTAATGCTTCAAACGTGAAGCCAAAACAACAACTCCCCTTCACACCTGTACATGAAGATTTGACACCAGCTGTTGACCCCATTCACTTGTTTCTTTTATATTTAAGTAATATTTAATCAGTGGGCGACACAATATTGACAACTATATAGTCAGGGGCCTGCAAGAGCTAATACTCTGAAGAAAATCAGAAAAATCCATTGGCGGAATCATCCATATAGGCCTAAAGCATGAAATGAATTCTGAAGCGCCCACAATACATCATTCTCGCCTGGAAAGACTGGTGAAACCGACTTTTTAGGAAAAAAAAACAAAAAATTTGCACGCAATGAACTTTCGACAAATTTACACATGATGTGTTAATGAAAAAACCAGAATAGTTGTCAAAAGTTTGTCGCCCTTGATATTTTTGTTTTATTCCAAGACCAACGTAATAAACTGACTCTCAAACAGCTGTGGATACCATCAGATGACTGATTATAATTGATTATGTGCAATATTCGAAAAACCTGACTTAGAATTTTCACCACAAACCCCGCCAGAATTTAATGTAACAGTGGAACTGTCATTACTTAGGTCCGAACGCAAATTAACCTTGCATGAGACTTGCACTCGCTGAGTGCATCGCTATAGGTATTGGTTGCCGAATATTGACCATGATAGGTTATTGTCCTTGCAACGTTAACTGTTGTACATTGGCTAACGGAGGCTTTCCTTGCACTTGAATCTTGAACCAACGGGTGTTGATCATGACCAGGCCATGCCTTGATACGCGCATGGTAAGCTTATGCTGGCGACGCCATTTTTGACTGCACCAACTTGAGCACATTCCACGGTGGGTTCAACGAACTTGCAGATACGTTGCTTACACTACTGGAGCTGCTGAACCGGCTTGAGCTACGGCCATGCGATGTGATATTGCCCGTACGAATAATGTTCCATTGATTGAATGTTCCAGTAACACCGGTTCTCATCCGCCTATCCGCGGGCCTTTTATTTGGACGGAAACTGACCAAACTGCATCAATAATTTCTTAATGAACTTATCCAAACAACCGAATGTTCAGAAGCGGAACTACACGGCATTTTAGATTATTATACCAAGCTGTAGCACGATGGATCAAAACCAATACATTAACTGGGCCCACGAAATGGAGAATCAATTGCCGAATAGACAAATACATCCCGTAGACCACTTTTCGGAAAAATCTGACTCACACGTCCGCAGTGTGATGAAAACAGATTCAAGTGTGAAAAAACACAGCCTGGAGCCAGACGCTGCCAGATAATCCGATGCGTCATTAGCAACCCAAGACAATAACCTGAGCAACCGTATGGCGCTTTGAATGCCACCTTTGAAATACAATATCGAACGCAGAATTAAATTACTGCCCGTGCACAGACGCGACCATTCTTTAGCCTTTGACAAACGCCGTTTTCTACGCTGCTCTCATAACGTATTATGTTGTTACTACCGGGTGGCATGTTGTGGTGGTCGATGACAATGCCGGGATGTTAACCAGACCAGGATATCGTGCGTAGTCAGCCATTTATTAATGGGTGAGTCGCCTGTAAAATTCAAAAGCTATCGAAGAAACAGGTTAATCTGCATAATTATGTGAATGTCGGGTTTAAACATGGTAGCTGTGTATCATGCAACCTAATGTCAGTGCTTGACCCGATGTTTTTTATTTTTGGCTATGCATTGTGGGAATACTAAATTATGTATATTGGTGTTTGCAGTGGTGCGATTTCGTAAATTCGTAATATCACCTTTTGAATTGTCACTCAGGCTGCTCGCTGAACATAATTACGTGTTAAAATACGCCCCTCGAGTTTTGCTCGCCGAACATAATGTGGGGCTTTGCAATATGCCTCTCATTTCACTCACCGACGTTTTGGTGTAAAATGGTATTTTATAAAAAATTGCTTGTCGACATTGCTTGATAACATTGGCACTGCACTGTTTTGAATAATTATGGAGATGGGTTTTTTTGTGTATCCTTTTCCAATAGGCTTGCAGCTGGGGAGTGAACTTACAGAAACACCGTAGAACCATTTCTCAAATGACCAGTAATCACCTGTTAGCTTCAAACTCCACGCTGAACTTTCTTCATTTCTACAACACCGTAATACGTCGTTTAAACGCAACTTTTACTGACCGTACAAGAAATCGTCTGAGGCTTATCTGGGCGAACTGATTGGACTTAACCTATTTTTGTCCGTCGTTCCCAAAGATCATACGCCCTTTTGTACTTGCATGCCTGGGGTTAGCGATTTTCCCATCACTTCAGGGATTCGCACATAGCACCTAGTATCATCCACTAAGCTTGGTTCAATCAATCATGTGGTACAGATTAAATGGTTTATGCACTAGTATCCTGGTAATTGTATTAAATATTTGTATTTAGTGTGCAGTAATATTTCTAACACATTCAAGTTGAGAGCCATCTTTACCATCTAATAATTTTGGCTGGCAAATTTGACATTAGAGTTTCTTGGAAGAATTTTAATCAACCCGGTGTTTTGAATATTATTTTGATTTAGATTCAAGATTAAAATTTTGATATTGATGGCCATTTATTGTGTAATAATATTTCCGTTGTCTTCCAAGGTTAATTGACAAGAGTATGGCTTGTCTTGTATCCATCAAACTGATACTTGATGAATGTTAAAATGAGCAATTTGAAGATTCCCATGAGATGCAAGCATTAACTTCAAACATGCCATCAGGTATAGGTAGCCACTTACCAGATTTTCATATTTTGGTTTTATCACTCAATGGAATTGCTGTATCAAATCTAAACTAACCACTGGTGTTGGCAATTAATACCTGATATATTGTGGTTGATAAATTCACACTTAATTTGAAATTTATATTTAATGAAATTAGTTTTGTTGAGCTTATGGAAAAAGAATTTTGTGTTTTGCCACCGCCATGTGAATTTGGCTCCCACGATGGAATACTGCTTGTCTGGACCGTGGTGGCAGGATCTAATTTTCCTGAGCTGCTTTCACTGTTTGAACAAAATAATACAGCATCATACATGCTTTTGTCATTTGATGAGAAAAATAACAAGATTTGAATTATAAATTTGAAACGTGAAACATGTCATAGGTAGATGTATTTTGATATGGGTTTAAAAAAAAATTAAAAACCTTGTAACTGGCTGAAAGCAAGTGAAAGATGGTCTATTTTTGTATTTCTAAATGAAATAAAATTGAATAATTTGTTCGTCATAAAACTGTTAATTTGTGATTTATAAGTGTGATCCCTTTGTTACTAAAGGTTCTAGTACAGTATAATTGGGCGTACCTTGGTCGACGATTTTGATGCCGATTGTATTCTCGTTGATTTTTAGTTGGCATGTCCTACTTTGTTAGTATTCTGGCGTGTTTTAAATAATGTTATGCAGCTCATTTCTAAAGTTCTATAGTCGATCCAACTCATATACTCAGTCCCTCTTTAGTTTATGCGGCGTCAATTGTTTAAATAGGGTGTTTCACTTAGGTATAATCGGTAGTATAATGATAAGCCGGTCACAATAGGTTTTTGACTCCGCTCCCATTTTGTTAATTTAGTCTGTGGTACAAAAGGTAATGTTTGTCATACATTGCAACTTTTCATGAAAAAAACCCTGGTGCATAGGCCTATAGTTTATCGTTTATTATGGTTAAAAATTCGCTTACATCATCATCATCATCTGATTCCGATTCACTGTCACTGTCACTTAGACACATGCGTAAAATTCAAAATGGCGGCCAATATATTATGAATATAGTGACAATTTGTATGTTTTTAAAGATCTAAAAGGCAGTCATATTTGCTGCCATCTTGATTGGTAGCGGTTAACACACTTGAAATGCCAGATACGAGTTCCTACTACTGGGTAATATAGCCCAGATTTATGCCTCTATCCCAATCACAAACACTGATGATTAACTGGTCAATTGTGATGATTTCGGGCATCTTGGATTTCGGGGTGGCCATTTGGATTTGTTGACTGTATGTTGTGATCAAATCACGTCAGAACCTTTCCATTAGATTCCTCGTGTTTTAAAACCTGGATATAGAATATAAAATTATGGCCATTTGAATGTATTTGAGAGTGGCAGCGGCCATAATTGGATTTCTAGAAAATGGCACTGCAAACGACATTTTGCACAACCCCTCCAAATATTATTGGCTTATGTCCTTAATAAACAAATATCGATAGAAAAATCTGTACTCCATTTCCATTCCACCCCTGCGCCACAATTCCTCCTGACTAACTGTCCTCCGTCAGCTTGATTAGGTTTTGATTTATGTCAATATCAACATATTCCCTTGCTCCGTAGAGTGTCTATCTCCCAATAACATGTTTTGGTGCCATGGATATACTTGTAAAATTGAAACTTTGCTATGTATTGCAATAATAACATTATCTTGCGTTCTTCATGTTTTCTTTCAATTGATATTCAATAGATGCTGTGCCATGTGATTTGACTTTTGTACGTATACTACGTAAATTAATTAAATCGCCTACAGATTCTTGTACATACTCTGTACATGTCTATCAAATTTGTTTGGTTGTACATTTGGACATTCATGAATGCACCTGCATACGCAAGGAAAAATATTGACGGCCTGCCCTTCTTTAAAATCCCACACTGGCCTGGCAGTGATGCTCTCTCATTTGATCCCTCCTGTACCGATTTTCAAACAATGATTTGTTTTGTAGTTTACTTTTGCCCCTCATACATGAGAGCTTTACTTCCATGCAATTGGTATGGGGACATGGGCTTGTATCGACTATAGTTTCTGCATTTTTATCTCGGGGTGCATTTGTACTGGGAAATTTATTTTAATGTCATTCATTCCGTATTAGCGGTTTCACATGTTTTAGGATTAGGCTTATGTCATGGTTCAAAAGTAACATTGTGCCAGCCATTTTTTTTCGGAGGCTTTTTCCTGTAATGTTATTTGGTTGCGCAATTTTTAGGACTATTGCTATCTATTTATAAGGAATCTGAGCCTCCACAAGAACACCATTCCTGCATGGTTGATTAATTTTTTCTTTTCAGGTTCGAGGGGTCGTAACGTTTACATCGTACGGGCGAGATCGTCAATCGGCTCCTTGCCGGCGTGACTGGGTTGTGGAGCGATCGGGGGTTGAGGACGCTTACCAAACCTTTTTAATGGTCTGCAGATACCGCAACTGTAGTGTCTGGTTCTTTGTACTATCGACTTTTCGCTTATGCGTATGTATATCGCAGTCTCACGTATTGAGCAATTGTCATGCACATGTATGTTGTTCTTCTCGCTGGTCAAGTTTGACAGTCATTTTCCAGTCTGTAATATGATTTGTTCAAATCCGGAATTGAAACCGGGGCATAATTCGAACATAAATACATATCCAGTAAGTTAAATCATCTACAGTAAGCTCAAACCAAAAGAAAACTGCAAATAATTAAGTAATGGACTTGAAATTGTCTAATGCATCGTTATTTACACACGTTTTTCATGAAGGCCAGTTAGGTCAACCTTATCTCTTCAGAACATTAGGCTAGTAAATGCAGTTGATTCTTAAATTACAATTAGTCGGTAAAGAAGTGTTACGTCAATGCAATGTCTTAAGCATGGCTGGTAATGTGTTGGTTCTTTGTAAATGCATAACATATGTTCATTTAAGCTAGCAATATTTGTTGGAATTTTTTCTATAATTAATCGCAATTGTGCTCTTGGTATTTTGTTTGTTTGGGATTTTTTACCAAATTTCGGGTTTGAAATTAAAGAGGCTCTGGGCACATTCGATAATATTGCGCCTTCGAGCTTTTCAAAATTGGGTTTTTTTTTTTCTGCATTTTTTTATTAATTTTGCTTCGCCAGCCCTCCACCTGGCTATTTAAGAAAGCCCAAGTAAAAATTCATTTTTTGGGGTAAACTTATGCCTTTATTTAAATACTGCCGGAGTCATTTATTTTCACTTACATCGGAAACTGCTGTTTTCCGCGGCACCACCTTTCTGTCCTTTCGGGACCCGTTCGTTTTAATATCATTGTCTCGCGTCTATGATTGTTTTTGCAATTGCCACGTTTGTGTTTCGATTTCAAACAAGCAAATTTAAAAGTTAAGCCTCATGGTACCAAATGTTAATCTTTGACCTCTTAGCAATCAATGCCCCTATTGGGCCTGTTAAAATTTTTATGGGTTTTTTGTATTTGTTAATGTGCCAGTTGCGCTTTACAATAGCAAGCGCTACATCAGTGCAAAAAGGAGACACATCCATTGTGGGAATCTGCCATATAGCCACAAATAAGTTATAATTTGTATGTTATAGCGCCCTCTATATGTCCCATCTCCATAGAAAGACGTGTTAAGCTCGATTTTAAAGAAAATCATATTTGCCGCCCCCACAAGAAATTGCATTAAAATTAACACAGGATTGTTATTGAATAATAATTCATATTAGTGTGTCGCCACTCAATATTTTTTTGTTTTATTCTGGTTTATCATAATAAATGAGACCTCAAACAGCTGGTATAGGTAGTGTGATAATTCTTCCTACATTTTGCAACTGTGCCTGTTAGGACCAATAATTTTGAGATATTAGCAAAACCACCTTGCATATGGCTGCCAATTTATTACATCCACGATATCCCATCAAGGCGGCATTCCGTAACCTGCTGAACCAAGGGTTTCCGAAACAAGTCCATGAATTTCCAACAACCTATTCAACAACAACCTATACAGTTTTATTCCATCAAGGTTGTTGAATTCATAACCTGGTCATGTTACGGAAAACAACCCCATCAAGTCTCTATGCTACTTACAGTCCAAGCTGATATCCCCTATTTCCCCACGTGGAAGAACTTTGCATAGCCGTCCTTGGATGCATTTCATCATTTTCAGCAAACTGTTATTGAGTTTGTGTTAAAAATTTCAAATACGGTCTAAGTTTTCTCATGCAGTTAAAAGTCCACAGTAAAAGCCTCGCGACCTTTCTGTGACTAACTCGAGTTACAGCCATTAATAATCCCGGTTAGAGAAATTAAGCCAAAGTTGGGCAATTACCCCAACCACCAAAAAAAAAAAAAAAAACCGCTCATTACACAGAGTCCAAGACGGCCCCAAACTAATCACCCTGACAATTACCCTAAGTTAACTCCATTCACCATGCATGCACAGCAGGCATGGCCAATCCACCCCTACTTGCCATAACCTGGGTTAAATTTGTGTTCAAGACATGTTTTTAAATTGAGTGGACGGCAACTTTCCCAGGGTCATATGCTATGATCTTTAACTCTCAATGAAGAGGAATTTAATAATCTGATGACATGTTGGTACGAAACTTAGACGTCAACAAAATGGGAGTGGCGATGAAATCAAATAGGCAAAGGTACGGAGTGATGGTTACGGTGAATCTATCATTGAGTTTGCGTGGCAGAATTGGCCCTAGGGTGCATTGGCTTTCCATATAATGTGTCTCGACGACAACTCTCTCAATGTGTTTTTGGTATCGATTTTACAATGTAATTTAGAGGAATAACTTATCTACTAAAATATGTTGGTACGAAAAATATCGGTTATGTAGTTTTAACACAGCGATAAAAAGATGAGACTGGCTATTCCAACACAAGAGATTTCTCGGGGTCACCCA
Organism: Ophioderma brevispina; assembly: GCA_023653785.1. Lineage (NCBI taxonomy): Eukaryota > Metazoa > Echinodermata > Ophiuroidea > Amphilepidida > Ophiodermatidae > Ophioderma > Ophioderma brevispina. The sequence continues at coordinate 12,072 of JAMKCH010016884.1, forward strand.
TCAATTGTGACCCGCTGTGTGGTGGGTAATAACAAAAAGTGGACCGTAATGCACTATGTAACTTTATTTTTTTCTTTTACAATATCTCATTAATGTGGATACTAACATGCTTGGTTTCCCCAAAAGACAACAGAATTTTGTTTGCATTTTGTGTATGTGTGTGTGTGTAATCTGGTGTGTGTGTGTGTCTGTGAGGGTTGTGTGGGTGGTTGGGTGTACATGTGTGGAGGGAGTGGTTAACTGTGTGTTGTTTGAGGGAGGGTGTGGATGAATCATTGTGTTTGTTACACACATGCAAAAATCAATTGTGCCTAGGCCTCCTTGTCTGAAAAGACCATCAATGGTCTGATATATCATATATTACCGCTACTGCCCATTTTGAAATGCAGCCTTCCGATTGGTCAGTAATTTACGGCCCAATTTCTCATATCATGTTTTTGGAGTGTCCCGTTACCGTGAGAATATCTGATTCCTCGCATGATATGATAAAATTGGATGATGTGGTGCCCAATATTTATTGGTCTCGCTATGAGTTTTAAAATAGTATCCAATATTTTTGCAACGCACAGCTCAACCAATAAATTGGGCTGAATCAATCTAATTTTATATTAGGAACCATGACTTTGGAATACAAAACGAACAAGGCATATTTTATACCATTTCTATAGGCCCTATTTTTTTTATCGGAACCAAAATAAAATGAGTGAAAATCACCATTGAATTCCTGCCTTAACCCCACCTTAAAAAAACGATACCTACGGTTACAGAACAGCAAACGTTATTTCTTCACAACCCACACGTCTGTGTGGTACAACACAATAATATCTACTATGAACCTTCTTATTTTTCTCTCTCCAGAGTCCCTCTTTTAAAAACAATTCCTTAAGGTCATGCAATGTGTATACTCTAAATAGGTCTATATTAGAAAAGTTAAAAATGCCACTGCACATCTTGTGTTAATGATTCAGAATATATTGATAGAATTTACCCGACTGTTAATATTTGTTTAAATCTGTCTTAAGGGTTACCTGTCTTAAAAAGAAAAAAAGTACTCACTTCTCAAGCAATGATTTCCTTTAATATTATAAAGGTAAAAGACTTAGATATACTCTAACTTGTTGAAAATTTGAAGTCTGTACTGCGTTGCCTTCAGTTTTTGGATATTTAACGTGTACTTTAGATATTCTGTTAAAGAATGGCTCATTCAATCACCAAGTCCTTGGAATACTAAGTATATTCAAGTGTAAAAACTTCGCCCCACTTTCCTGACAAATGTTGTTCACACGTCAGTTGTTTCAGCATGATTAGAATGTGTTGCAACATTACCATTTGGGAAGGGGGAGGGAAACTAACTCCCAGTCCCCTGTTTTTTTCAGTCTCTTTCTATACAACTTTTTCACCCATAGTCGAGTCTCACACTTGATTGAAAAAAAACAAGAATGTGAAGGCATTCCTAGCACATTCTTAGAAAACTGTGTGGGACATTTCCCGATTGAGGGCTGCTCATTAACTGACGTTGCGTGACTAGAATATTTTGTAGAAAACAGACAGGTTGTTGAATCATTGGAAATTGTATTTACATGTGTAGAAGTGCAATAAATTTCCCCACATGTGCAATCGTAAGAATAGGGTGTAGCAATAAACCATTATATCATTGATGGCTACTTCCGCGTCAAAATCGGATTTAGTGTAAAGTTTTCAGAGGGTTACTGCATCGTTCCGTGTCTAGTTTTTCTCTCTTTGGCCTTTTGATCGCTACAGTTGGACAAGTAATATTTCAAACTTATTTCCTTCTAATCATCTTCGAAACATTTTATCATAAGCCGACATTTTTTATGGCAATCCTGAAGGGTTAAAACATTTATACTCAACCCATATTTGACTTGCATGTGTTGTAAGAAACTTGTTGGCGTTGCCTCTGGCATAGATTCAGCCTTCGACATTTGACTGTTTTTACTGCAGTCCACCCTGTTGAAAAGCCCGATCGGGAGATGTGGCTGTCACCCGACACGCTATAATAGTGCTCATGAATTATGTTTGTAGCCTGAGTCCCCGGCCCTCATTCATAACTAACAAACATTGTGGATAAGTCCATACGTTTTTCAAGGACTGAAGGATTTACGGATCAGTGAACGAAATATCACATACTTTCAACGGCTAAGTTTTCATAGTGCCTAGTACTTTTGGTGAGGAGCTCTGGAACCAGCTCCCCATGAACATTAAAGGTGCATTGGTGTGTGATCCATAGCCTCGTCCCCCTTTATTTTTCTGTCCATAAACTAGCCTTGATCAAGGCTGTCTGCTAAGAACCGCAACGTGTTATTTTTTCACACTGTAACATTCTCATATTTTGAACATTGGTTTTTTAGGGCTACCCTGTATAGATAAGATTATATACAAATATAAAAATTGGTACACTGCCTGTGGTCTGTTGTTCACACTGGGTGGATCAGTCCTACTAGTCAGACCTCAAACCACAAACACCTGTTGTGGTTCAGTGCATTGGTTTTGCTATCATAGCGAAGCCTTGATCCATTTGTTTTTGTGTTTTAATCTTCCCCGTAACAAAACCTTTCTTATAAATTTTTGCAAAGGCAGAAAAGTATGACAGACTGTACAAGGCGCTCTGCCGGAGTTGAACTTATTGAACTCCTAGTGGAACATGGAAACATAGGCCGGTGAAATTGGAGACCTCAAATTAGGTTTTAATAGAGTGGAATTCTTGCCCATTTTTAGGAGGATGACTATGCTCCCAAAGCTTCTTTAAATATATGACATTATATCAGACATGTGGACCCCCCCCGATGAATGAAGTTGGTAGAGTGCCTTGAACAAGGCTATCCATAAACGGACAGAAATGTACAGCACGTGTGCCTAATGGGCCCAATGGGAAACAAATCAACTGCTCATAACAAACCGCAAGATCGAAATCACCTAAATTTTGGTGAATATGCTTTTCTCAAGGATATCTGTGACATGAATAAAACAGAGTTGCTGATCACAAAATGCCACCTTTAAAAGAGGCACCCTCCACCAGTGTCTTTTAACGCGGCTCCTGAAACATACTTATTTCGGAATTGTGTTAATTTTGGATTTGTTATTTTCCTTATTATGCTTGTATGTCATTTGGCATTTTAAGTATTTTTGTAAGGCGCTATGTAGCGCTCTACAACTGCACAAAAAAAAAAACAAAAAACAATACAATCAAACTAAAAATTATAAAAAATAAAGTGTTTTTTTTTTTTTTTAATTTTTTACATTTTTATGAATGGTTCATACATGCAATTGAACACAAAGGATAAAATACCACCTTGGCCAGGTTCAACGAAGGTTCCAAGAAAGGTATAAGGTGTGTACATCATTGTGGATTAAACCATTTTCAAACAAATAATACTGTACAGATCAGAGTGAATGTATGCATCATGCATTGAACTATATCAATACATTGATTTTTCACGTAAAGCACAAGACATTATCCTCTGGGTGAAATGTTGGACTCACTCTTAGTGGACAATAATCATGGAATCCATGGAAAATTTTTGGGAAATTGACTCCTGCCAATTAATGGGCAGCCACAGGTCTCTGTTTGGGACAAGTGTGACAAGCTCTAACTGTGGATGGACAATTACCCTTCCCGTATTCTCACTGCCTCCATAATGCCAGGAGAACCATAATGAATAAAGCAGTGGTCAACAAAGAACAATACAGTAAAGGATGGGGGGTGTTCAAAGGTTTTGAGTTTCGTTTCAACATGGGTGTTTTATGGTTCTACATTCTGCGAACCCGGGAGTAGGCTGAGCCAACAGAATTGATTTCCCTATGCTACTGAATTCCTTGCAATTGCGATATTATAAAGTTTGAATTATGTTGTTATATCACACGAAGCAGCACTTCACACTCTATTTTTTATTTGAATTTTCAATAAAGAATGTCTTTTTGATTTTCATGGCAATTGTGATTTTATCAGGATAGCCGAAACTGGCCCAACATTGTTTTTTTCAAGTGTCCCTCAGATAATTGGCCATAACTCCTGAACCATACCCCAATTACCCAACTAAAATCATTATAAAAGCTGGACATCCCTATAGAATTCATCAAAGTCCTATTTAGCCCAAAAAAATTAATCTGTGCATTGTATAGTTGTTTTTTGGGAGCCGTCTGTAGAGCCTTAAAATAAACGCTTGTGATTATGCTATTATTGTGGGCACATATGATTTTCCTTAAAAACTATTTTTACACCATTCTTCAATGGTCAAGAATCGACTATAGAGGGTGCAAAACTAAAGATGATCTTGATAGGCCTTTATGGCAAGATTCCTACTTGCAATTTTTTTCTAATCTTTAACTAGGGTAAAATATAGCCTCTTGAATGTCGCTATCCTATTCAGTTGTCAAAATTGTGTCGCCGCTGCTTAAAATTATTCTAAAAATAAAAGAAGCAACTTGCATAGAGTCAAACAGCTGTGCTAATTAACATATTAAAATGTAACTGTTTTCTGTATTTCTTCACTGCAGGAAAGTTAGTTACACACTTCAAAATTGAGCAAATACAATTCTACATTTTAGCACACACAATTAGGGTTATTTGGATGGAATATTATGTATTCACACTGCACACATTTTTTTACAAATTTTTACTTGTCTTATACATTATATCAATTTTAGAGTGGAAGCCAACTAATTTAAGGTGTACATTTCCCTAGGAACATGTTGCCTCTTAACAGGACATAATAAATCAAAATATTATGCATTTCTATTTAAAAAGTTGTATCATCATTTTGCACAAATTCTATTACAGGTAAAATTTCTCATACAAAACACTTATTTATCACGATACATTGCACCTTTACTGGACGGATGTAAGTAAGCATTGTCACACTTGAAGGAATGAAGGTTTAATTGAAAATATAAATTATGTTTCTTTCATCAAATAAAAGATGTCTGGTAAGGAAGACTTTGCCTTTTTACAGTTAACTAGCTGCAACAGTGAAAGAAAACATGTGTGCTCATTGTATCCCAAATCATTTGATTTGAAAGATAAATCTGAAGAATTAAAGACACTATCAGTGATCCACCCGAAAGAGTCAAAATATTTGAAATTTGCAGGAATAGCTTAAAAGTGAAGGATAAGTCTCATAAGTTAATTTTTCCAACTGAAAAATAGAAACCAAAGAAAACAGCAATATTCAAAGATATATGAATCCCCATTCAATTATGTGTAGTTGTAGTAGCAAGTGTCCGTACAGCTCAGGTACAGACAGTTATGACTAAAATATCAAATTTTGTCATTTTTAGGCTGATTTTGGTCCTATCACTTGTAGGTTATTTTAGGACACCTATAACTGTTACAAATATGCAAAAATCTTATTTTTGATGATTTTGGCAATTTTCTGCTTTAGCAAATCACTGATAGTGCCTTTAAGTTTCATATATTCATTTGAGATATATGAAATATGATTAATCTGCATTACACTTTTTGAAAACTGTCACACTAACACTTGGAAAAGCTTAGACTTACTTATATTTCATAGGGCTCATCCCAGCCTACTCTGGTTAACGTACAAGCTTTGAAAAAAATTGCTGGAACATTTGAACGATTTTCGGAAAGCTGTTTCCCGTCTCCCCCAACCAATGTTGAATGGGGTATCGTCATCAGCAGTCTTGCCAATTCCCCCAACATTGATTGTTGGGGGTTAAGGAAGGGTAAGTGGAAGTGGAAGGTTGTGGCTTTCAATTGAGTAATAACAGGGGCTTGTAGGCCCTTAACCCTGGCCTGGGTAAGCATTGTAGGAAATTGTGGCGAGTGTTCCAACTAATTCTTTCCAAGATTGTAACTTGGCTTGGACCTTGCCACTCCGGTAGGTAGACCTGGATCCACCTTAGCTTATGCTACTCAACTGCCCTCATGTGCTAGATTTGAAACTAGCTCAGGAGCAGTCTATTATTTCATGACATGGATGCATTAAAGGTGCTTGATCCAATCGCTTTTGGGACTCCTTGATTTACCCAGTAGTATCAATTTTGATACCTTATGAAAGGTCATACTTTTCCCTCATTGTTGTCTTGAAATTTCAGCTTCCAAATCCATTTCTTTCCCAAGATACTGACAAAAAATCAGCCATATTAATGGTTAACCATCAATATTAGCAGAGTAGTGAATAGGGTCTTGCAATGTGCATTATCACTTCTACTATCAAAACCGTGAGTTTGTTTCTCAAGATAGTTGGTGGAAAGTATATGCAAATGCCAGGCTCTCATATCAAGTAGAGACCACGATACACATAAATCGGTACAATCACCTTTAATATTGTGTTATGAAGACATTACCTTGTTATCAGAAGTTCATTAAAGGTCCATGGCCCAATTGCTTATAGCCTTGTCCCCAGGGACCCCAGATTGTACTGGAAGTGGTTAAAATATTGCTATCTGATAAAGCTACTATTTTTCTCATTTACCCTGTGAATTCCTAGGGCTAAATGATGTTTGGTTTGGATGAGTGAAAATGTACTCCATTTTGGTCCACCAATATTAGTCGTACAGAGTATTCTATGGGGTTAAAAATAAGACATTTTCAGCTCCCTTATCAAAACGGATTGAAATATTGCTGTATTCGGGTCAAGGTTATTCAATCAAGATCAAATATTTATTTAATGAAATCGGGCCATACCCCTTTAACAACCTCTGCAGAACTTGTAAAAATATCAAATTTGATACTTGGGTACAATTACAAAGTTGCATCCAATTATTGATAAATATTCATAAAGTTACTACAGCACATATTTTTTTTTAAAATATGGAACTCATGGCAGTAATGTTTTCAATGAAAATTATACACACACATTTTCAATGAAAATTATACACACACATATCCATAAATGAAAAAATCCAATGTTGCATGTACGCATTCCTAACACACCACATATGCTCATTAACATATGGTCCATGCAATGATATTGCTACATAGTTATTATCCAATCACATTCCTTGTCTCAAACTAAACATTAATGAAGTTGAATCGTTTCTTACTTTTCCATAAATAAATCTTTGATATTTTCTGTCATATTCCCAGCAGCTATTTGGCTGTTGCTGTACACATACTATGCAGATGACAGAAATGATACAAAATATCACACTAGTTCAGAATCACTATGAAACTTATAACACTGAAAAATACACTGAAAATCACAGAGGAATGCTGAAAATCTATGACAATTCTTAATGAAGGAAAATTATGACACTGAAAATGTTTTAGTCGTGGTTCAAGGGTCGTTGTGTTTTCAGTGTTGTAACTTGTTTTCTCTATAATGAGGAATCGATCGCTACTGTGGATTACCTTAAGGGCAGTGTCAACCCCGGTGCTTTTGTTTTTACAAATTTACAAAAAAAACGAATATTCTGATTTGTCACCTTGTAAAAACATCACCTGTGTTCTAAATAGTTTACCAACAAGGTTAACCACTGCAGACCTTCCTGGTGTTTTTTTTCCGATTTAAAACAGCCTTTTGAGCCATTTAAGTCACAAAAATCGCTTGGTCTAAACGTCGGGAATTTAAGCACATTTCACGCCGTCGGCGCAAGGCGCACCATCCGCCGCGCGGTGAATTTTTTGGCTGCGTACTGAAGCGTGCGAGTGTTTAATGTACTTTTTTGCCGCGAACGCAGCTTGGAAAAAACGAAAGATAATATTTGAAAAGTCACAAAGCGCTAATTTAGACCAGATTGAATGTAATTTCGTCTAATTTCTGGAGTTAGAAGGCAAAAGATGTTTGGATTCTAGTGCATAAAGATGTTTTTCAGCACTTGCCCAACATACTCAATTTTTAGATTCAAAGATAAGTATTTGAGAAAGAGACCGCTTGAAATGGCGTGAAAAGCTCCAACTTTTTTAACTAAAACACGGATTTTCTCAATGTGTCAATTTTTCGCAAAATTTGGCCAATTTTAACAAATAACTCGAAAATACCCAAGAACTGGGTAAGGTTTAACGTTTCCTAAACTATAGCAATCGGTCCTTCTCTAGGGACGGTTTTTTTTAATTTCTCATTTTTCATTTTTCGATTTCCAACAAAGATATTCTCTCCATATATACTCAATTTTTGGAAAGAAAATTAAAAATCACACTTTTTTGACATTTTTCCTTATATTTCGAAAAGTAAGCTCTATTTTTAAAAAATGAAAAAAACGTCCCTAGACAAATTTGTCTTGTTTCTAAAAAATAACATAAGAAATCATGAAAATTCAAATTGTTTTTGTTATGCTGTCTGAAAATTTTGGGGCAAAATCGTGTTTTTTTTAGTATTTTTCTCAAATTACGGAAAGTTTTACATTAATCTGATGCCATCATCGGGTTAATCGTCCAATTTTCTTTCTAGAAATGTATACTTTTACATACAATAATCGAATATTTGCAAAGTTACAAACCAAAATAGATACTCGGAAACTCAAGGTTCACACTGCCCTTAACTATTTAGCCAAATCAATTTTTTTTCAGTGTGATAAGTGTTTTGTCAGTGAGATTAACAATACTTTCAGTGTGATTATTAATAGGCTCGTGTTTTTCAGTGATGTTTCAGTCCAATCTCAGTGTGATTAGGAATCGCAGTATATTATAAATATGCAAAAGGTATATGGATGTCATTTAACATAGTGAATAACAAAGGGAGCCATTTCAGTGTGGAATTTTTTTTATTTGGTTTCTGTCTATTTTTCAGTAATTTTCTGAGATTTTCAAAGTTTTTCAGAGGTTCAGAAAAATTTTCAGTGATTTTTCAGTGTTTTAGTTTGCAAGTGTGAGATTTTGACCACCACTCATGCTCCTGGAGCATAGATTGTGGCAACCGATCCAGAGCGGAGCTATTCATTATATTGAGTGCTGACCACAATAGCAGTAGCGATTTATTCCGTAAATGTTATCAAGGATTAGAATTGCTAATCTGCACACCAATCCTCGCTGGTCTTGTGGTTAGGTAGCTGACCTCATGATACAGTTGTCCCGGGTTCGAATCTTGCTACTGCTTCTTTTAAAATATATAAATTTTCATTATTTTTTTCAGGTAAAAGGGAAAAATTCTAAGTCTAAAAAAGATAAGAAAAAATAATAGTTGCCGTTTGAGGTTAGTGAGGGAGACCTGATCCTGGAGCATGGGTGGTGGTCAAAAACTACCACGTGCATTATAGTTTCATAGTGAATGATTGTAGCATCATAGCTATTGCATATATTCTGAAAGACATCTTTCAATTTCACACATTTGATACATCATGTTTTGCAAATGCAAAGTAGTGACAGTAGCAAATTCATAGCAAAAATAGCTGTCTTTTGTTAGTGCTGAAGTGACGTTTTACACAATCACTGGTTACCATGTACCTAGTGACAATCTCAAGAACTGCAGATAAGAATCAAGGTGTTGACATTCCTGCCAGAATTTACAGAATCTAAAGTTTTAAATCCAGTTTTGTCCCCACTAAACGGGGTGGCTGGATACACCTCACACTCAGCAATACTGCTGTACGTGTGAAGATTTATTGGAGCAAAAAAATAATTGACCGGATGCCCTTCCTGGCGTCAATCCACAGTTTTTGGCAGTGGGCCTAGCCTTTGGGCAACCACGCCCACCATGCAAGGCAGCATGTGCTATATGGCCGCCATTAGCTCTCCAGAGCTGACGCCCTTGTAGGTAGATCTTCTTTTTCATTCTACCAGGGTAACCAGCTACCCTCCTCATCAGATTTCCTTAGAAACCCAACAGTTTAGCTGCCGATAACTCGGCCCTGGGACAGGTAGTACTGGTTACCAGGCCACCAGTAGCAGGCCCTCAAAGGAAGCCTGGCCTGAGATATAACTCAAAATCCTCTATATTACTTTATATGATTTTTTATTTCTGTCACTTCATGGATATTGCCGAGGGTATGGTTTCACTTGGAGAGAAGCTGATACTGAAATTTAAAAAGCCGAAGATAGAGTGGAGTAGATACATTATTATTCCTTTATTGCAGAAAAAAGGCTCAAAATGGTTGTCCTGACTGTGTAGAAGGTGCAAGAATTTGCTAAATTAAGTGTGCTAAATTAAAGACACTATCAGTGATTTGAAAAATATTTGAAATGTGCAGGAATAGCTTCAAAGTGAAGGATAAGTCTGTAGAATTCTCATAAGTTACCTTTTCCAGCTGTAGAATTGACAGAAAAGGTTTTTTTTTTTTTTTTTTTTGTAGTACTGGTTACCAGGCCACCAGTAGCAGGCCCTCAAAGGAAACCTGGCCTGAGAGATAACTCAAAATCCTCTATATTACTTTATATGATTTTTTATTTCTGTCACTTCAGATATTGCGAGGGGCTTGTTTTTCACTTGGAAGAAAGCTGATACTGAATAAAAATGCCGAAGATAGTGGAGTCGAATCCATTATTATCCTTTATTGCGAAAAAGGCTCAAAATGGTTGTCCTGACTGTGTAGAAGGTGCAAGAATTTGCTATATTGTGTGAGCTAATTAAGTCACTATCATGATTGAAAAAATTTGAAATGTGCAGAATAGCTTCAAAGTGAGGATAATCTGTAAATTTCAAATTTACCTTTTCCAGCTGTAGAATTGACAGAAAAGAGAAAACGGCAGTGTTTCCAAGATAACGATTCTCCATTCAATTACGTGTTTGTAGTAAGGTCCGAACGACAGTAATGACTAAAATCTCCGATTCTGTCCTTATTAGGTTGCTTCTGTTCTTAATCATTTGCAGGGTATGTAGGGATACTGAACTTGTTACATACATGTAAAAATCATCTATTTTTATGCCCCATGATTTTTTGATTTGCCGATTTAGCAATCACTGATAGTGTGTTGAAGTGTGTATGTGTGTCTTTTCCTGTATGGTATCTGAGGTTTTGCAATTCTTCGCATTTAATTCAACCTACCTCACTTAGAGCTACTTGCGGAGACTGCAGGATGAATAAGTCATGCCTCTTATTCATACTGCAATACATCCAGACGCCACAATGGTATGTTGTCATCAAGAGGTTCCGAGTTTCACCTCAAAGACGATTAGATCTTATAAATGTCCATCACTCTCTCTCCAGGCGAGGCCCTGCAAAATTTGGCCCAGGAATAAAAGTTGCATGTAATTGATTTTCCTGGATAAACGTGCAACCTCTTGCATGAATAAGAATCGTCGTTTTCATAGTTCAGGGGCTTTTCCCCTCAAGTTGGATTCATGTCCTGTTGGAGTGTTCCACAGGGCTCAGTTTAGGGCCTATTCTCTTTAATTGTTTGTGCTAGTTAAACCAGAACTCATGTCTATTCAGTTCTTCCTCATATGCAATGAATACTTTGTTATAGAAGGCCTATCCGTTCAGAAGATGACATCGATATCATGCAGACAGATCTAAATAGTATTGTTAAATGGTGTGACCTTAATAAATGTACTCCTACCCTGATCTATGTAAGGTTATGCGTCTGAGTAGGAAAAGGGCTATATCTTTTCTTCAGCCCTGCTACAAATCCCTCCAGTCCAATGTGGGTGTTGGGCATTGTCATAAATCCTGGGCATTTTTATCTCATCAAATTTGAAATGGAGGGAGCAATT
>JAMKCH010016885.1:0-65141 GCA_023653785.1 Ophioderma brevispina
GGTTTAAATAAAAAATTAGCCCTGTTAGTCCACTTTACGACTTCCAAAACATTACCCATTAATTGTCATGCTACCACGAAGTAGAGTAATCCAAAACCACTGAGGCTACTAATAAAACGTGTTCATTTTGGCCGAATCATGGATGGGAGTGAGCCTTCATTGGGTGACATATTGCCTGAAGAATCAAACAATTACCTTTTGTGAATTATACGTTATAAAGAGGAAGTCGCATGTTAGGCTTTAACATAATCACTGGGTGGATGGGAGTATGGTGACTTCATGCGCGGTAGAATGACACTATTTTGCTATTCGCCTCTAAACAAGGGATTGAAATGTGAGGGAGAGGTGTGATTGAGACATAGATTACCTATGCTCTAATTGGGATATGGTAAATCTTTAAATATGCGAAAGTAATGGACCCACTTCCACAAATGTGAAAACAATTGGGTATTTACATTAAAAAAGAGAAAAAGTACAACTAAAATATTTTCCTTGTAAGCTTAACTTCTCAGCCAAGGATACTGACATTATCCAGCATTTTATCATTACTTGAAAGGCATGAAGTAATTAGATTCAGGCCATTGCTGTTGTATAGTTATAACCCCAGCTATCTACCTTTCACTTGTCAGCAGGGCCGTAGCCGGGGGAGGCACCCCCCCCCAAAAAATTACAAAGGTCGCTTTATCATGTGAAGGTATGCTTTGTCCTGTTGAAGTTGGACGCTTGTTGAAAGGTTGTTATATATGTCAAGCACTGGGAATACGATGTATTACCATTACTACTATATTAATGTTTTGAACGCGGTGTTCAGTCTCCCCTAACCGCCCCCCCCCCTCCCCGTCTTCAGAATTGGGTTAAACCGCGAGCGCAGCGAACCGAAAGTTGTGGTCGAAAATAAAAGGTTCCACTTCTGGCAAATACGCCAACCCCCCCCCCCCCCAAAAAAAATAAATTCCTGGCTACGGGCCTGCTTTGTCGTAAAGGTCTTAATACAAGGCTGAAGTACAATGTCTGAATCTGGTTCGGAATGGCTTTTGATTGTGTCACAAGACACATTTCGTGCACTGTAAATTCTGGCACGGATGTCAACACCTTAACATGAACTCTTGCTCTTTTGAACTGTTTTACAGAATGTAAATATCAGTTTGTTTTCAAATTTGTGTGCAAGTGATTTACAAGGGATAGTTCATTTTGTCTGATTTTTTCAGTTACATGACCATTTCATGTCCCCTTAAAAATCTGAAGTTTATGGGGTTAGGTAATTAAGTGTTGGTAATTGTATTGAGGGTCATCACTGAACAATCATTTTTTTAATATATCACTGCAGATGCGTGTCGTTCTTAGGGACACAAACATATGACAATCGTCATGGGGAACAAACTGTAAACATGACAGCACATTGGCCGAGAAGTCACATTGGCTGTGAGTTTATATGGACGCGGCCATCAGATCCCTTTTTTCACCTCTGGCTTCTACTTAGCTAATTCATTCTTGATAATATTGTCACTGTGGGAAATGTGTTTCAACATAATTATCTTTGGCGTGTTATTTTACAAGATGTCGCTTCCAGGTGGATTGCAACATGAATAACGTAATAAAACAAAAACTCCACCATTGCAGAAGAACGATGAGTTTAAATTTTGGCTAGGAATTATCGTGTTGTGTGATTCAAATGCAACTATTCTTCTTTAAATGAAACATAGATAGGTCAGCATCTTGATGTGCCGTTGTTTAAAACTATTGATAATGGTCAAACTGTGCCTATAATATAAATTTACTTCTCCTTTGTAAACTGATTAAATAGATGAAAAATGATTTTGTAAGTCATGTGCACCGCAGTTCATCATGAATTGTCGGTACCATTATCACCTCTCTATCTCTCTCTCTCCCTCTCCCTCTCCCTCTCTGTCCCCCATTCCCTCTCCCACTCACGCGCTCTTCTGGATTACGCGAACACCCCCCACACCCCAGTGCGGTGACTGATTTACTGAAATCAAATTGGTCGTTCTTTATTTATTTGGTTTATGCCAATCAACAGTCTTGCGCAACGTTATGTTTAAAATACAAATTACAGACTAAAATCCAAGATGCTGTATGACTTTACTTTGACAAAATTCCCCGTACCTGGCCATTGACACACCTTTTCTGAACACTTTATTGAATTCGGAAACCTTAAGGAATAAACCTGTGCTGCTTTATTCCGTGAAGGTTTCTGAATTCTTAAATGTGTCACATGAAAAGAGGTGAAATGGAGTCAGGTTACGGAAACTCCCTTACCAAAGCCTTATTAGAATTGCACTGGTGTTGTCAACTTACAGCACAAAGGGCAGTGTGTGATGTTTGGGAACTAGCAAAGGGCGGCACCGAAATGCCACCAAAAGCGCATGCAATGTGTCCTTGCTAATTAAAAAGTTGGGAAATGTTAACCCTAGGGACGTAAACTTCTTCTGTGTGATACGGACGCAAAATATTGACTGACAACATCAGGAATGTATGAAAATGATGCCTACATCGAGTAAGTAAAATTTGATCTTATCTACTATAAAATCCCCTCGCCTCAGCTCAAAGAAAGAAATTGGAAATATTGAAAGAAACAACTAACTGAAGGTTAAGAAACAAAGCACTTTTAACATCGTAAATATCAGATGGTCCCTAATATAATTACAAGGTCTTCAATTTACCTCACCACAGCTTTAGGGAGAATGCCTAATTATTGTTTACGGGCCCGTAGCAAGGGTGAGGACTCCATCCGGACGGTGCGTTTGATAGTCGGTACGGAACTCGGCACACAGAAGTGCATGACCTAGGAGGAGGACAAGGAGAAAAATACGGTTGCAGCGGACATGAATTAGGACAAGGAAAGGGAAGGAGGGGTTAGAAGGGAAGAATAGAGGTCGCGTATGAGAGGTCAAGGGTGAGGAGGAGAAGAAGAGGAGGAGCAGGATGGGGTCAATGAGGAGCAAACATGCTTAATCATTTTAAGCAGGTTTATTTCAGATGTCGTACAAGTCCATCCAAGATTTTTTATCTTTACGGCAGCCAGGTAGTGGTGTATAACCTAGTAAACCGTAGTCTAGCAGATTACATGGGTTTCCCATGCACCCCATTTAAAAAATAATTCTAACAAATTTTAGAAATCTCTACGACATCTCCTTAAAGAATTTGATGTTACCAAATCAAATATTGTCCCCCGGGGTCCGTTTGGCGGCCCTCTTGGATCCAAAGAGATCGTCATTATAAAGAATGGTTGATTGAGTGAATAGTATCTCAAATGATTCGTCTCATCATAAAGAAATCAGAAATAGAGACTTTGCCATTATTGTGATATTCAGTGCAGACTTGCAGAGATTTTGGGTGAAAATGGTACAGGGTCCTTGCACTTTGATTCGAATTGTACAGGGACCTATCTTTAAAAATGGCACAGGATCTGATTTAATTTGGTTATCAAATTGTAGCTATGCGAATGAGCAATCCAGAAAAGTATAGTTTGCATGTCTCGGATAGTCAGTTAGATGGTAAAAAATCGGTTGTTTGTTGTAAATTACCTTTTAGCAAATTTGTATGTTTTTATGGGGACTAGAAACTATCGTCTTTCCTAATGCCGATAAACCAAAATGGAATTAGATCTGAAATCATGGAATCTGTACATTTCCAGATTGCTCTATGCTCATACCAACAATTTGCACACCAATTTGTCAGGATTGAAGCATTTTGATAAATTTGCCCCTGTACAAGGACAATCAATAAAGGTCATTGAACTTTATCACATTTTCACCATATCTCTGTAACTGAAACTCACCGATATGCCAAAACTACATATTTTCTGATTCCTTATGAGAGACGAATCATGTGAGATACTTTTCCAAATCTAAATTGAACCACTTTGTACTATTAATCCTCTTAATCCAAGATTAGCCGCCAAACGGACCAGTGGTGGAACAATATTGATGTTGGTAACATCAAATTCTTAAAGTAGTTATGCAGAGCTTCTAAAAATCATGCTTAGATTTAGTTTTAAGGGGGGTGCATGGGAATCATGTAATCTGCTAGACCTAACGGCCATGCGCCCATTGTGGGAGAGGAAAGAGAAGAAAACCAATTTCATCCGCACAACACTAAGGGCCAAATGTTCGATCGGGGTACGTAGCGCATTTATTCGAAGGTTCGTTTATCCGCAAATTCGTTATTCCAAATGTTCGCTTTTACGAGGTTTCATTATACCGAAGGTGTATTAATGTTAGGAAATTAACGAACGTTCGGAATAACGCCAACGTAGGTATAGGAAATTCCCATGTTCGGATTAACGACCATGGCATAAAACGAACCTTTGGATTCTAACGAACCTTCGGATTAATGAACATTCTATATTCGCTTTGCCCCAAGTCCAGGTGCACACTACGGGTTTTTAAACCGGTGTGTAGAAGTTAATTATTGTCCGGCGGACGCATAGTCCGGGAACAATGGTTAACAATAAGGCAAGCGATTCAGTTGACTCTTCACGTAAAATTAGTTTCACGCTTTATTCCGTTATCGTCTATGGAGCCCCGGACTATGAATCCTGCCGGACTCTATTTGCTTTCACACAGGTGTGTGGCAGGTTATGGTCCGCCGGTCCTCAATCAAATATAAAAATCCCATCGCATCAGCTCAAAGAAAATTGGAACTATTTGCAAACGAACCAACAAACTGAAGTTAAGAAGAAAAAAGCACTTTAACATCGTCAATATCAGAGGGTCCTAATAAATTACAAGGTCTTAATTTACCCACAAAGCTAGGATTGGGAGATTCCCTATTATTGTTACAGGCCCGTAGCCCGGTGGACCATCCGGACCGGTGCGTTGCTAGTCGGTACGGAAAATCGGCCACAGAAGGTGCATGACCTAGGAGGAGGACAAGGAGAAAAAAATCGTTTTGCAGCAGGAATGAAGCTAAGACAAGGAAAGGGAAGAGGGTAGTAGAAGGAAGAAACTAGCAGGTCGAAGGTAGATGTCAAGGGGATAGAGGGGAGAGAAGAGGAGGAGCAGGATGGGATTGAGGAGCAGGAAGGGAAGAGGAGCAGGAGTGGAAGAGGAGCAGGGGCAGGATGGGAAACAAATAGGGCAGGAGGGAAGAGGAAGCGGGAGGGAAAGATGGTGGTGGTGGTGTGGTGGTGGGTGGTGGTGGTGGGTGGTCTGTGTGGACGTGAAAAAAGATGAGCCTAGAGGGTACTGACTTGCCGCCTTAGTGCTACAATCTTGTTCATTATAAAGTCTTGGAACACGTGTTAAAGGTGGTTGTTCCGATTTATGTGTATGGTGTTCTCTACTTGAGTATGAGAGCTAACACTTGCAAATACACCCCCATCAAGCCTACCCGTGGGAAACCAACTTGCGGTTTTGAGTAGAAGCAATAATGCAGGTTGCAAAGCCCTATTCAATACTGTTGCTAATGAAAGTGGTTAAACAAACTAAACGGCGTTTGTTCAGCTTTTTTGGTCTGGGAAATGAAATGGATTCGAGCTCAAATTCAGGACGGCAAATGAGAAAAATACGCATTTATATGATATCAAAATCGCTTACTACTTCCGGGTAAATTAGGGGGGTCCCAAAGGACGTTCGGAACACGCCCCTTAAAATAGCAATGTATAACGTTATTTTCCCAACTCCCGTCCCTCCTAGTCAGTGTTGCAAATGAGATGCAGCAAGATCGACCAAGTGCATAGTGGGCTATTGCAACAATGAATTGAGGGGCGGGAATCAAACTCTGCACAGTGAGTTCCAACAATTATGAACACGATTTTAGGAAAATTAGTTAGTTTTAACACAGTTATACTGGTTCAAGGTTAACTTTTTTTAATGGACAGCTTTTCCTCAAAATTGGTTCAACTTTTCATGCTGTCGGATAGTAGCGTCATGTATTGTGTTGACTTTTGGAAGATAATTAAGGGGAAATAATTATAGAAACCCACACGTCTATGGGTGGATCAATCCTCTAGCATTGGACATATTGAGCTGATTAACACAAAGTAACTAATTTTCCTGTTGTACTTTCCATACAAAAATTTAACAAAGCATCAGATCATTATATCACCACCCATAATGACCTATGAAAAGTTTATTTTTTGCCATTAGTACAAAAGACAAAGTGTTGTAGATTACAGCAAAACGGGCCTCTTTTATCTTAGACCAGAGAAACATGGCTCAAAAATTCTTTTGAAACCTTTCATATAAAACTTTACAAGGGGTGACCCCTGTTAATTGACCCCATTTCCCTCCCTCAAAATGCGAAAGGATAACAAAGTTTCATCATCAAGAGGTCACGCTTCATGAATACATCTTGATCCAGTAATATTACTTCATTTTATCGCGTCTTTGATTTGTCATTCTTATTCAGTGGGCGTGGTTTATCATGTTAACAAGAAATTTGATTGGTTTAGGTCAAAGCTCCGCCCATACATTACTGGGTAATAAATGAATAGTGCGTGCAGCAATTACGCGGTGTAGTCGAATCTATGACACGTACAACGGCGCGTTTATACTGCGTCGTGCATGTCGCGTTGGTACGCAAATGCAATTTACGCAGCGTGACGATCACCGCGCGATGACTTTGGTTCCTTGGGTTGAAACATTTGTTTTCAAGAGGGGTGCAATTATTTAAATGAATAGAAAAGAATGATGTAAGACTATTTTGACAAATAAATTGTCGATAAAAAACAAAAATTACACAATTCTAAATAAGAATGAGAATAAAAGATGAGATTTTTTGTTTTGACCATCTTAGATGGTGTCATAATGGATGGGCATCCAATATTTTTATCGTGGTGGATACCGGCGGCGCCGGCATCCACCACTCAAAATATTGGATGCCCATCGATTATGACACCATCTAAGATGGTCAAAACAAAAATCTCATCTTTTATTCTCTAATTGAATGATTCATCGTCGCCTGAATGAAGACCACAGCAGCTGCTGCAGCACTGCACTAGCATCGTTGGTTGTAGGATTTTCAGCCGAGGTTGGATTACGATACTATAGTAGGATTTTTTATTCCTGTCAGTTCATTAAAAGTTTTTGGGGCGTGTCGACGATTCCATTCGTTCTGAAAGGGTGTATGCTTTACCCACTAATTCAATAGAAATTCTAATGTGACGATGTCAGATCAGATTAAGGCCACAATTAAAAAATGTTCCCTTTTCTCACGAAGAAAATAATGCAAGGCAAATGCACTGAATAAATTCCAAACATAAAACTTGAACAAATTGAGCCTTCAACATAAGAAGAAATGATACGAATAAAGTTAGGGCCTAATTATTTCTTTTATTCGTCAAAATTTATTTGTCATCAGAATCCTCCACCATTTTTACAATTCACATCAGGAATTTCAATACTACAGTAAGGTTGGTGTTTTTTCCAGTATAGATTGTACATCAACAACTGCTTACATGCATTTTCCTTCATTCAGTTATTTTTCGTCCTAGGAATATTCGAATCCTCGTTCGCGCTGGTTTACATTTATTCATACTGTTCCAGAAATAATGTTTGACGTCTTTGTCCACTCAATATATATCTTAAGTACTGAAAGTGTGGTCACTCATAACGATACATTATTTATTACGTGCCCTCGCATTCTCCTCAGATTAAGAGGTACACCCGGCCTCGATTTTCAATGAACACTAGCCCTCTTTGATTTTCTCCAACAAGGAATCGATAGCGTGTCTCAACTGTAGACATCTGATTATTAATCGTGTCCACACGTGTAGTTATTACCGTATTACCTCAAGTCCGACGGAATTACAAAAACAAATGCCACTAATCCCCCTCACGCCTACTGTACCGCCATTGTACTCGTCTCCACATGCGGTCGAACTTAAGTCACTTATAACCGGACCTCATTGATCGGTTTTAGTATTGGGTATAATTTTGCCGCGCGTCGGGGTTAACTCTATCGGACCTAACTTGGTTTAAGTCCGACGATTTATTGCCGAAGAAGAGCAGGTAAGTCCGGTCTTAACCTAATACCGGTTTGAAAGCATATATACGGCGGAGTCTACGAAGTCCGGGGGCTCCATAGACGATACGGAATACAAGCGTGAAACTACTGTTCGATAAAGAGTCACCTGACTCGATTGCCCTTTGTTCACATTTGTTCCCGGACTATGAGTACGCCGGACAATGGTTACTCTATCAACTTCTACCCCGGTATTAGACAAGTACGTCGTAGTACGCGTTTCTATCCGGAACTAAATGTGGCATTTTCCGTGTTTTATCTTTCTGAAGTAAAACACGGAAAGCAGCGGTGTTAGTCGGGTGGGCGAAGTGGGCGACTCTGGCACCCTTGGAAAATGGGGAGCATTTTGAAGGTAAGGGAGACAACAGAGTGGGCAAGGGACAAGGGAGGAAAGAGTAAGAGTGGAGATCCATGGACGCATTGGTGGGTGTGTGAATTTTATGATTTACAGCATGCAGAGGCTGACACCGTCTCATGTTGCGACTCATACGAACTCATCAGCCGGCAAGCGAAGCGAGTACATTAACGTTCCCAAATCCTACATTATTGTTTTCCAAAATCCTGGATACCCCACTGATTGCGTGGGAAATTAAATCTTTGCCCATCTTGTCAGGGAGAACATCTAAAATGTCCTTGGTCCAGCTTGGATAGAGGTCTATTACGCTTTTACGGGCCCCTGATGGAAGCCAGCTCGTCATTCTGCGTGTTTCGAACACTGACTCCTATACATGGATAGCCGTCTCCGCACTATTGAATAGTCGCCGACTGAAACAACCGGATCTTCCCGACGCGCGCCCATTTGTGGCGGGCAAGCCATGAGAGGTCCACCGTACTGAGTCCTGCAAAATCAATGCAACTTGTGAATATTTTCTTGATTTGAAAGAAAATCTTCACCTATTTTATTAAAAATTGTTGTAATTTTGTCAGTAAATGGACACAAATTATGCCACAGTCCCATGTGCTGCGTATACTTCCGCCAATTGGCGCGATATAGACAACTGGAATGCTGGGATGCATTACTGTGTCGCATTTTGGAGTGCAATTTGTGAGTTTCCAATATTATTAGATTATGTGATAAGGTTGAAACACTAAATGCTGCAAAAAGAAAACCATTGGTGTTATAATTTTGTGGAAGATTTTACGGAATACAGCTTACAATATAAGTGTATTTTTACGTATTTAGGGCAAACAATCTTCATGTTGGATGCGAATTCTTCAGCAATTTCACTTGTACTTTTTCCCTACGCCTCCCCTCCCCCTCCACGCTTCCTCCCCGTTTCCCATCTCCCTTCACCTTCTCCGCCCCTCCCTACCTACCCCCCTCCCCTTCACATCCACTTCCGCCTCCCCTTATACCCCCTCCCTCTCCCTTCCCCTCCCTCCCCTCCACCGTCCCTCTATTCCTTTTCACTTTCCTATCCCCCTCCCTCTCCCCCTCCCCTCCTCCTCTCCTCCTCTTCTCCTTCCCTTCCCTCCCCAATCCCCCACCCCTCCCCTACCCTCCTCCCCTTCCGCGTTCTCCCATCCCCTGTCGCTCTTCGCACATTCCCCTTGTTCCCTTCCCCTTCCCTCCTTCTTCCCTTATGCCTTAAATCTTCCTTCCACTAAGATTTCTTCTTGTATTTTTTATTTATTTTTTCATAATATAAAGGTAAGTTGGCCCAATTTTTCTTTTATCCATTCATTAATTCTTTCTCTCGTGCATTCATTCAACGTTATATTAATATGCATTTATCTTTGTTATAACATGTTCTGCTACTTATTACTACGGCGGGGTTGGTGTAGTTGGTATTTATTTTTCACTTTTTCCTCAGTTTGTTGCATTGCCTTTTCGAAAGTTCTCCTTATTTCAGTTTATTTCTGCAAATGAATTTTTTTTAGGCATATTTAATGGCACGTTGCAGTTCCCCTGCCCCATATCACCCTCCTCATTCCCCCCCCCCTTACACCTTCCCCCGGCTCCCCATCGCCATTTTTCCCCTTCCCCAACCCCCTGTCCGCCCTCCCCCATTCCCCTTTCAACACACCCCTCCCCATTCCCCCTTCCCATCCCCGATCCCTCCCCAATATCCCCTCCATCCTCTCCCCCTATCCACTTGCCCATATTTCCCCTCCCCATCTCTACACCCCCTCCCCCTCGCGCTCCCCTCCCTCCCTCTCCTCCCTCCCCTTCCCCTCCTCTCACCGTTCCCCCCTCGCCAACATTCCCAATATCCTCCCCTCCTCCCCTCCTCCCCCTCCCCTCCCCTTCTCTTAACAGTTTCCAAAGCCAATCTAATAGTGCGCCAGTCGCGCCCCTAAAAAAGGTCCATTGCACAATAAGTTTCTTCAGGGTTCCTTCACCTCCCTTTGTTTGCCATTAATTACCATTTAAATCGGCATGGTGTTTAAGGTTCTTGTGCATGGTAACATATTTCGATAAGTAAGATGTTTTCACAATGTTTTCTTTCACTTTTATCACTTATTCTACGTCTTTGATGTGGAAGTTTTATATTAACTCCGAAGACAGTTGCCCACTGGACCACTTACGGTCCGCTACGTAACGCCGGTATTAGCTTTTATCGGAACTTAAAGTTATGTTCGGATCTAAGCGCTAAAACCGTTAAATACGCGTCCACAACGACCAAATTTTAAGTCCGATAGTATCCAGACAGGATTTAAATCCGATCCGTGCGCGTCCACACGGCAACTTAAGTCCGACGTTAATACCGACCAGAGTTAATACCAAGGTCATAAGTGACTAAGTCCGACCGTGTGGACACGACTTGAATCTGGTATGAAGCCTTTACTATTCGAGACTAAAAAGGGTTCAGTTAAATTGGGTTTAAAAGCATCTTATTTGCCCGGAACAAAGTTAAGCATTTCAACTGTTAATACGCTTTTTCGTTTTGATCTCAACACATCCCATCCAGATGTGTTCGTACCATCGACGATATGCGTTTACTTGACAGGAATAAAAAATCAGACTATCGTAGAAATGCGTATAGGCTATGATTTTCAACAGTTCGCGTAAAATAATCAAGCGAATCGTCTGGACCAGATTACGTATAAGAGAGGCGTTCGCGTTAAGGTGGGTTCATACTTCTCATCTTCAGACGTCTGCAGAGCTAGTCTTTCGAACAACTTTGAGCGCCAAAATGCACGAAACATACGCGTTGCATGAAAAGCATGCTCGAAAGGCTAGCGTCGGCCAACGGCTGCCGATGAAGATGAACCCACATTAGACGTTATGTTGTTCTGCAACTCCCTCAGTAAGTTCATAATCACTTTGTAGCCTCTGAGGAGTTTACCCAAACGGAACATCAGACTGTGATACGTAATAAACCGGAAGATGCCATGCGCCGCGCGAGCCGTGATGCTTATACTTGGAATAGCGAATCGTTATGGAATCCAAGTTTCGCGTACACGTACAAACATCACGTTGGCATCTAACCACACTATCATAAGCAAGCGTCTGACGACTAACGGTGGATTCATACTTTGAACATCAGCAGAGTCAGCCGGACAACAGCCTTTCGACATGCTTTGCGCACCGGATGCATGAACATACGCAATGTTCGATGCGCAGAGTGCGATGAAGTTATTAACCCACCTTAACACCCCAATCTTTCAAAAATTTGGAGGATTTTTACACGGTCGACTTGGTAAAGGGCTAGTAAACTATACTGTGATTGGTTAAGCTCGAAATGTCTATGTGTCGCAGACGAAGGAATTTGTAATTAGAATAATTAATAGCAGAGATTTAATAATTCAACGAACTGCTGGAAAACGCTTCCACCCCCCTTCCCCCCCCCCCCCCCCAAATATGATAATCGTCGGGAAATTACGCCATGTACGTGTCTACGCTCAGCCATTAGTTGTTTATTGGTTCAGGCAAGTCAAGTTATAGGTCATTTCTTGAGTGGCATATTTTCATTCACGGACGGACATTTCCAGCTCTGCCGATAAGTACAATATGGGATCACAATTTAATTACAGAAATCGCTTTTGTTAATGAGGTAAATACGCATTTTTAGCATTATGTTTGCAGTTGTAGTTTCCTAGACATTACCAACACAACTGTGCAGAATATAAAATTTTGAAAATTGGGGGCGCTCTTCAAAAAAAGTGATATTATTGCTTTTAAAAAGTTGACCAAAGCGGGAATATTAACAAGCAGACGTCCCGTTAACAGGCATGGATAGTAGGATTTTTACTTCAAGTATGAATGACATGGGATGGCAGAGGGATGAAAGAATACAACACCGTAAATTACAACGATAAATATGAATGTAATCTTCAAAACCCAATCGTCTTCCTGTTTAGCGCCCTGCAATAAATATCGTCGTGTGATATAAAGTGGCATCCAATGTTCCTTCGATGTCAGCGGGGACTCTTCCTTGGAATTTAACAATGACCAGTTCGGACTGTCATAATAAGATTAAAAATTTAATTTATAGATGTCTCGATTAATATTATGTTGTTGATACTTTGAAGGAAAACATTTGCTTCATTATGTAAAGGGAATTATTTTACTCATATGATTTAACTCTCTACAAAAGGAAACAACTGTTCCCCTCCATTTCTTCTGCCATCATAGGTCATTAAATGATTATAAAAAACCCTCGAGTTCATATGATATGTAGCCCCGTACCATTATTGCGGAGGTGAATGAAAAAATTCAATGAGGCGCAGGGACTTCTGTTAATCATGTTATTGTGAGCAATGTCAAGACCTGAAATACACTATATAGTGCGTGTCAATAATGAATTGAAATTGTAGTTAGGTGGCAGTGTGAGTGAGGAAATGACCGGAGTGCCCAAGATAATCCGGTGTGGTGGCACGTGCATTTGAATTTAAAAAAAATAAAAAAGCGATCTAAACAAAACTGTTATAATTGCTGTTGTTTAATCCTTTCAATAGATTTAATCGAATTCTTAGGTAAGCGTAACCTAGTTCTGATATTATGAATGCTTTTAGGGCTTGCTTTCTGGAATACCGGCTTTAAATACATTCCATTTCAGGTAACTGTAAAAAGAAGCGAAATGAAGGCAGTTTAGTTTACCACATGCAAACAAACACCTGGTCGATACACTGCAACAAAATGGTAAAGACATAATCAGTAATTCGATTAAATAAGAAAACGAGAATAGCATGGGTGTAGTAGATCAGGGTTTCCAACCATCTTCCCGCGTCATCCTATTTTTCAAATGATTATTTCACGGCAAGAATATTACTTTAACACAGTGCAACCCATGTCCAGGCGCCGTAGCCAGTACGGTGGTCTTAATGGGGCAATCCGGTAGGTCAAACAAATACCCCGATCACAACGCAAAATTTCCCGTCGCAGGGCAAAAGAATGAGGAAAAGGGGCTGATTAACATTTTGGATATCGTGTTTTATTCCGATTTCCCCTCAAGATTTTTTTTTTTTTCAAAGGGGCCACTTGCCCCTTTTCCCAACCTGGCTAGCAACTGACCCAATAGGTCATAAAATGCACACCACTTTCTTAATATAAATTTTGAAGACGGTTTATTTTTAGAGTTTTGCAAGTCCACCCAAGGGGATTTTTTACTTTACGGCAGCCAGGTTAGTGGTGTATAACCTAAATAATAACATGCCTGGCCCATTGTGGGAGTTCTACGAGTTCATCGCCGTACTAAGGGGCCAACTGTTGACCGGGTATGTGCATTTAGCGAAGGTTTTCGCTTATATGAAAAATTCGTTTTTCTGAAGTTTCGCATTTAAAGGGTTTTAATATTCGAGAAGGTTAAGCGATGTTGAGGCTCCGTCGTACGGTACTCATGTACATAGGCTTCTTTTGAGGCGCAGCAGCTAACTTGAAAAGAAGCCATTAGATATGAGCTACGTACGACGGGAGACTCGCAAAATCGCTAATGAATGTTCGGATTTAGCGAACCTTCGGAAATAACGCCTGACGTATGGTATAGAAAAATTCCCGTTTCGAGAAACGACTCCGGATATAAAACGAACTTCTGGATTATAACGAACATTTGATTAATGAAAATTCACATCGATATATACGATTTGACCAGTCAGTGTGCGTACCCACGCAGTTGGCGTAAACCAGGTGGGGCAGGGGCAGACGAAAAAGGGAAGGAGAGAGTAGAGAATAGAAGGAAAAAAGAGAGGAAGGGTCGAGAAAAAAAGAAAAGAGAGGAGATAGAAGAAAGCAGGTGAAAGGCTGGATTTTATACAGATTCAAACGATTCATTGTGAATTTGTGCTCTAAAATACTTTTTTAGCTTCTAAGATTGAAAAAAACCCAGGAGCTTCCAGGGCCTTCGTCACCTGGAACCACAGGGCTATAAGGTGAGCCCCTGGACCCCACCCTTTTAGGCGCCTTCCCATCAAGCCGCTCCGTTACTTTAAACATTCCTCCAAAGCTGGTACCGCAATTGGGAAAACTTCGGAGTCTTTCCCACACACCCCCTAACTCCCCCCCCCCCTTTCCAGGTTTGGTGTTACGCCCATTCCCCATAGAGAGATGTCTATCTTACCATGTCAATATGCGGAATAAACAAGTGACCTTGTATCGAGGCAATTTGCGGTACAGTGCTTGATGCACAAGGCACTCAATGGAGAAAAACAATGGCTAGATGGGTGATAGGACTGGAACTTCAGTCATAACGGACACTCATTTATGGACACCGTCATAAAGCGCCCAAAACGTTCTCTTTTCACAGTTGTACTATAGGCATTAACCCTTACATGAATGGTACTTAATTTTGGGTATATCTTCCTTCTTCTTCGAGTCGTCAGTTTCGGCGTCCTTGTCATGTTGATTCCCGTCCTTCTTCGTTGTCTCCACTTCTTTGATGTCTTTTTTGTCGTTAGTCTGTGTTGTATGTGGCGCGGGGGGTAGGTGTTGTGTGTGACGTGCGTGCTCGTGTATTTTTAAGAAATATCATAAATACTTACATCAAACATATAGTTCTTATATGATCACCATACGTGATATGAGTCTCCCTGTCCGTGAAGTTGTTTGGTGGTATATTTTATAACGATTCGAACCATCCATTCACTGTCTAGAACGTAAACCCTCAGTGGCGATACCGATGTTATAATAACAATAGACACCTATGTTGATTAACCCGTCGGAAGGGTGTAACTGGTCTGATAAACTCATGAAATAAGTATTTTCTCTTTATCCAAGTCCAGATCTGTATTTTTATAATAATTTAAATTTTGAAGTTGCCAAACCCTAAACCATATTATCATCATTAGGTTCATGCAGTTGTTTTTATAACATTTTTGTTAATTTTTTGTTGATATCTATATTCTTTTTCCGTTAACCGATTATAAACACATGATATAGGTGGAAGCAGAGGGTGTATTGAGGTCAATCCCACAATGCACCAGTTTTGGGTAATTTTCACCCTCAACTAGGAATGTGATTCCCGCCAAAATCCTATTCTAAACACATAAAAAAGTCTGACTTTACACTCATTTAGCCCCCAAGATAGTACTTAGGAGATGTTTAGCATGATCATGAAATGTTTCGTGTCCTCAATTTCTTGTTGAACACTTTTTTGTCAGTACCAGTATAGGCACATTGCAATGAATATGGGATTGATTCAAAAAACACTCCCCTCTGGCGTGCGAAGGGAGTATAATTAATGTCATTTTGCGGGATTATTTTCATTTTCGAATTAATTCAACGGGCACTGCAGGTCACAATAAATGGGGATTATTTGGGTCTTCCTTGATATCAAAAGCATGGACTCAAAGTAAGCAGAATGTCATTCTCCGAAGGAAATCACTATAAATGGCGGACATTTTGCCCAGGCTCTTGTTAATTTCTTTTCCAAAATAATTGAAAATAGTAATTTGATTTGTATTATCATATCGTGAGACAAGTCTCTATTGATTTTGTTTTAGTTTGTGATCTGATTATGCCAACAAATCAAGTAAACTATAGGCTCAGGCCACTGTGAGATAGATACTTTGAGGGTTAAGGGCAAAAGGCCACATCTGCAATAGCTGCCCGATGTTAGATTTGACAGCACTTGATAAAAAACACAAATGACAAATGGCAGTATTCCCGATGGGGAATTCTTGCAGTAAAACCCTCGACCTTGTCGATTTCTTGCCATAGATGTAGTCCCAAGATGTAGTCCCATCGGCCAGTGGGTTGTATTTCTACCGTTTACGAACAGCAAATACAAAATGACTTCACGTCTTCAAAGTAGCTCACATCTGCACACCAGATTATATTAGACAACGGTTCAGATGTTAAAAAAATCATTTTGGAGGCAAGGCGCAGGACGAGGCCGTGGAATCATGAATAATATCCTATAGAATGAGTTTAGAATTATAGAAAAAATATTCTCGATATTTTAAATGGAATGAAATGAATCAAACTTCGCAAGGTACATCAAAGGAATTCCAAAACGTTAGGGTTTTTTCTGACTTCCTTTCCAAAACAGATTTCACTCAATCCCGCCACTGCGACGATCTTGAATCCTCATTTCCTATTTGTACAGATGTCCTACATTCAACTACCCAGGTAGCCTCATTACATCAGGACGGACGATTGTGAGGACGGAAAGCCGGCGCAAATCGGCCTGATCCGTGAGTTCACCTTTGAAAAGATGAAAAAGGTTCTTCCGGGGATACACAACATTCAAAACAGATATCAAGGCCGTCCCTTATTGTTAAATACATTATCTTGACATATGGCAGCGAGACCTGGACAACACGAGATCATGTAGACTGGATGCAGCAGCGATGTGGTTCTTGCGTTGCTCGGATTTCGTGTCAGACTTTGTGTCGACTGAGAAATGTGGACGAGAGCAGGCACACAGAGGCACAACAACAGGGAGTTGCGACGGAAAGAAAGCAGGGTCGTTCTCGGATGAGCCTGATGATGGACAACCTGTGAGAAAAGTGGTGGCACCAACATCAACACAGCTCAGCTTCAGTCAAGCCCTACAACGGGCGAATGATAGAAGATTTGGCCTCAAATGGTCGCCGACCTCGGGATCGAAGCAGGCATTGACGCCGACGACGCATTCCACTGTTGCTCATCAATTTAGGGAAAAAATTAGACCCAATCTTAAAACGCTATTTTATTTTGAGGACTCGGTATTCAATTAGGGTAGGCGAATGTTTACATAATCTCGTTAGGTTGTAAATTGGTAACGCGAAACATATGCGTTGGTCGTGCCCATTCTAAAGACCTCACCGGAACAGTCCGAGGGCCTTGGTTTTTATTTCATCTTCGTTTGTTTCGTACGTCTCCAGTCATCATAGTCTGCAGTAGACTCAAGTTACCTTGCATAAGAGTTACGATGGTTCTATGGCAACATTGGCTGCTGGTTCCAACATCGCATGATGCAACTGTCATCTTTGAGCTTGCGAAACAGGGGAGGGTGAAATTAACCAGGGGGATAATGTGCAAATGGTGAAACAGGTATAACAAGGTGTCGCCCCCCCTGTACCGTGGTCCAAAAAAACCCAACACTTGGTGTCAGGCGCCATAAGTTTTGAACAAAGCATGTGACTACTTATTCTAATTGTGTCAGTAGATGGGGCCGAGACTGTTAGCTAATATTCTGAAAAGTCATAAAGGCAGAGTCAATAGTTTTAAGATATGACCCCAACAATCAAAGTAACCCGCAGGACCAATTTTACAAAAAATGAGGAGTGGTTTTAACCACAAGACGGGGAAATGAAAAAGAAAACGAATGGCAAATACAATATTGATTGCAATCAACATTTCTGCCCAAATCCTTGCCAGAACGACTTCTACTGGGTCAAATGACCTGCATTGACATATGTATTATTTAATGATAATATTAAACATTCATTATGTAGGAAAAAATAGGGTTTTCAGAAAGATATAAAAACTCGACTAAGTCCATAACACAAAACTCCAAATTACAAAAATGATAAATGCGGTGGGCTGCAACTTGCTTGTTTATTGAAAAAATGTTCATGCCCAACTTTATTATGAAAGTAAAAACCTATGTTTTCAACACACAACGCAATAATCAATATCAGTATCTTTATTCTGTCATTAAATTTTGGGATTAAGATAACTCTGTGTGTGCCATCACAAAATGATGGTGAATGATTAGCTCTAATCCAAGGCTATCTTATTTGGACATACGAGAGTTTGTTATCATACATTACTAATTCGATCTTTTTAAAGCTTTTTAAGTTCGTTTAAAACAGAATGCTTTTAGTGGTATTACAATGGAAAACATCCATTATTGTTAAATATGTGTTGCAGCACTGTCTTTTAACAAAAAGGGGAAAATGGCGGACGGGTGGGGGGGGGTTGGTTGGGCGCAAAACGTACAGTCCCGTATTTTTAGTTAATAAGCGCCTCAATTTGGTTAAATGGGTTCCTGCAGGTTATGAGTCCGCGGGTTCCTATCTTAAAAATATTGGTTCTACCTTTATGAACTTTTCAGGGATATTAGCTAAAGTCTAGTATTACCGTACAAACAACGATTTAAAAGTAGTTAGGTGCTTTGTCAACAACTTATGGCGGGCCTGCCACCAAGTGTTGCGTTTTCTTTTTTTGTTTTTTTTGGGACACACGGTGTACTAGACAGTTGCATGGTTTCTCACGGATGAAAAGAACGTATAGTTTGCGGTATCTAAACATCTTCGAGTCTAAAGGCCAGAAACGATCACGGTTCAATAATGGGGTCGGGGATTATATGTTAAGAAGAAAGGAAGGAGTAATCGCGGGTGATGAAGGATCTGGATCTTTTATCCCCCGTTTTTTGTTACTTTCTAATCCTATTCTGGCTATTGTTCCATATACGTTCGACAAAAAGGGATTTAGAATGAGGTTATAGGTCATTATGTTGTACTAAAATATATAATCTTATTTCGCACCCGTTGCTTACGTTACACGGATACTTTCATGTAAAATGAATAGCTTGCCGGGGGGAACACGAATATATATATAGGCCCGTATTCTCAACGACTTTAACGCTAATCACTGGTTAAATCGCAATAAAACGCCCGCTAAAATAAACCAATTCTCAAAGTATGGTTAACTTTAACGCTGTTTAAATTTTAGCCAAAAACCTCGTTAAAAACATGCCTAAAACGTTGTTACACAGACTTGGTCCGGGTATTTTTTTAAGTCGGGGTTTAAACTTCACGTTTTCATCAAATGCCTGCTATTTTTTAGCTCTATGGGATACTCGTGGTTAACCATTACCTCCTTTAATTTCTCTTATCATTTCTTTTTTTCCGAGTTCTCAGTTCATGTCTTCTCGTCCCATTTTCTTTTGCTTCTATTTTCATGCTCGTGTTTATCTGCTATAGTATTGAATTAAATAGCGAGTGTGCGGCACAACACTAAACAGTTTTAAATAGGTCCGTGCTTTTGTCTCCATCATTCAATCCGTAATAATGCTCCTTGCGTAACGTGACATTCTTGAAATTTAACCCGTGGGCTTCATGCGTTGTCATTTACAACTACAGAAGGCATTGTCTGCACTATAAATATTGTTTCACGCAACACGTTTATATAGGCGAAGATAGTCACAGTTCAGTGGGGAGATATTTACGGACGGCGACGAAATAACAGTGGTTAGCTAAAAACGACTTGTTTAAAATATTTACCTGCGGTTTTTAAACAGTGCGTTAGCTAACCACAGTTTAGGCCTAACCACCTTTATTTTAAACTCCGTTTGAGAATACGGCCCATAGTGGTTAGTGGCAATAGTGAAGAAGGAAGGAAGGGAGTGATCGCGGGTGATCAAAGATCTGGTCTCAAGCCTCCGATCTTTTATCTCACGTTTTTGTTACATGTTCTAATCCTATTCTGCTATACGTTCGACCAAAAACGGGGATTTAGAACTGGCTATAGTTCGTCATTATATATATAAAATCTTGTGGATTTCTTTTGGGCTTTTATTTTAAATAGAAAAAGAGGGGTTTTGTAGTTTTAGGGGGTAAGAAGGGTTAAGAAGGAAGAAAGGAGTAATCACGGGTATCAAAGATCTGGGCTCAAGCCTCGGATCTTGAGCCACCCAGAATAATAATAATAATAATAATGAGATTTATAAAGCGCTTTTTACAAAGTAGGCAAGGCGCTGGTGGAGGAAAGGAAAATTAAAGGCTAGGATAAAGATGAGACTTCAAATGGCTTTTAAAAACCGAGAGACTATCAAGGTCACGAATGGCAGAGGGCAACTCGTTCCAAAGGCGAGGAGCAGCGATTGACAAGGCACGGTCACCAGGTTGTTTATTTGAACGAAGAACAAGAAATTTGATGGATAAGCTAGAACGGAGAGCATACGTGGACTGGTAAAGCTGGAAATATGAAGAAGACAAATACTGAGGACAATTGATATGAAAAGCTTTGAAGGCCACGAGAAGAACTTTGAATTTAATGGAAACTGGAAGCCAGTGGAGAGAATGGAGTAATGGCGAGACATGTGTGCGACTTGGTTGACTGAAAAATAAGACGAGCACACTTATTTTGCAAAACTTGAAGGTGATTTATTTGTTTTTTTTATCAATGTCATTCAAAAGAGAATTTAGACAAAATCAGGGTGCGGACAATGTTACGGCAAGTATCTGTATCAGGATGTTTGCGGATATGATTGAAGTTATGTAATTGAAAGTGAACAGAGCGAGACAAAGAAGTGATACGACTACTCATGATCACGGAGCTATTAAACTGACCCAAAGGTAGCATAATGTTTTAAGAACTCATAATGGTGGGTAGATGAAGCCACAAAAAAACCCAGTTTTAGACTGGTTAAGCTTCAGTCTGTTACTCAGCATCCATGCCTGGAGATCGTAAACACACTGGGTCAATTTAAACAGAGCGCACACAGCGTCGCCAGCGATGTTAGGATTAAAATAGCGCACATTTGAACGTCATTACCATAGACATGATATTTAAGAGGTTTTCAATAATCTTGCTAACATGCCGAGTATAATAAGTAAAAGCCTGTGGACCAATGACGGACCCTTGTGGAACACTACTATTAACATTCAATCTGCAAGACCTGTCAGTGAGATAAGATTTAAACCCACTATGAACACTACCAGAGATACCTAAGTCCTCAATGAGCCGTCGATCGAAAGCCGCTGAGAGATCAACCAGAAACAGGAATACCGCGTGCTGGTTATCAAAAGCACTCATAATGTCATTGTGGACACATGAAAGGGCAGTCTCAGTACTGCGAAATGGACGATAGGCAGACTGGTAAGGATATGCAGGGGCATTTGTTTCAATTGGATACCTGTGCAGGCACCACCTAATAAGCTTTCCAATGAACGGCAAATTAAACATTGGCCGATAGTTGGCAAGTTGGTTTTTGTCAAGGGAGACCTTCTTCAGAATTGGAGTGATAATCGCCTGACGAAGCTCTGTTGGTAAAGAACCAGAGGAAAGCGAAATATTGACAATTTTGGTCAAGAGAGGTAACAAAATGGGTACTAAAGTGCTGTTTAGCAAACCATGTGGGTATTGGATCTAGAGAACAGCTCTTAGTGGGACATTGCATTACATGCAAATCATCAGCATCAACTGCATTGACAATTAGGTTGGTAATCACAATACTGAGTATTACCAGCACTAGAGGCTGCACTATCAAGATCATGCCTGATTTTCTAAACTTTATCTATAAAATAAGTACAAAAATCATTTGCAAGAATAGTTGGTGAATCACAGTCAGGATTTTTTTTTGTATTGACATTAATAAGTTCATTAATAGTTCTGTACATGTGCTAAGGGTTATAATGATCAAACTTGTTTGCATAATTATTTGATTTTTCTAAAGCAATAATGTCTGCAGCAGCCCTCTGTGAATTGAATCAATGTACTTTTAATAATTAAGACCAGTTTACGAAGTCTATCACGCCGTGCTTCAACCGCGACATCATCGTACCATTTTGGTTTGAACCGAACTGACCGAATGTGTATCTTGACTGGAGCATCAAGAACATGAGCATCAAGAACAATTTTACAAACATTGTTGTAATCATCAACAAGGTCGTCGACCGTCATATGATCTTGCGTAAGGACTTTATCAATGTGTACAGCAGGGTCGTTTGCAAAGGCTTGGTAGTCTATGTTCCTTAAACAGCGAGATGTTGTCAAAGTCTTAGATGCAGTTGCTCCGGTCAAATTTAGCACACAATGTAGAATTAAGTGATCAGAATGAAAAACAGGATTAACTTCCCAATCACTAATTAAGTTATTATTTTCCTTAATGAAAAGGAGATCAAGGGTGTGAAGACATTTATGAGTTGATACATCAACAATTTGCCGATATCCCATGGACGAAAGAATTCTGGCAAGTTGAACTGATTCCGACTTTGATGGTACGTGGCAGTGAATGTTGAAATCTCCTTGCTGATTTAACCAGTATTTGTTTCTCTTTGGCAGTCAAAAATTAAAAATGATATAACTTCCAAATTTGGGCTGGAGATAGCTAATCTTAAATACTACCCTTGTGTACAATCTTATACTTATTTCAGCTTCGTATGAAGAGATATAGCTGTCGCAAAAAGTAAAAATTCCAATTTGACCTTGACTTGCCCCCCCCCCTAAAAACCAATGTCAGACATTCTGCACCAAATTCTGCTTGAAATATGTTGGGGGGTCCTTGCTTAATATTTGGGCAAAGTTTCATTGTGGTGTCTAAGTGTCTTCTATAAGTAACTGGTCTTCAAAAAGCCCTACTTCATGTAATTCAGTTTTGAAATAATTCCCATTGAAACACACAGGAAACCTGAACTTTGCAAACTGGGTATTAACTTGCACAGTTCACTTTTTACTATATAATTCAACTGGAATAATTAAAGTATTATAAATTCCTTACCAAACAAGACACCAAGCTGAAATTTGGTCCATACCTAGATCAGGTGCTAATAAGGTGATGATGTTGATTTCAATTTCATTGATAGAGTTCTACAAGGTCAAACTTGGATTCAAAGTCTTAAAACTGCACTTGAATACCCAGGTTGCAAAGTTCAGAATTCTGTGTACATTTCAATGGGAACTTTGTCTGATATTAGTTGAAAGTTTAGATTCTTTGAAGCCTGTTTACGTACATATAGCAGTTAGACACCATGTCGAAACTTTGCACACAACTTCAGCAGGGGCCCTTCTTAACCATATTTCAAGCAGAATATGGTGCAAAATGTCTGACATTGATTTTTAGGGGGTCAAGTCAAGGTTAATTTGGACTTTTTGCTTTTTGCGACAGCTATATCTCTTCCAATAAAGCTGATATAAGTATAAGATTGTACACAAGGGTAGTATTCAAAATAAGCTTTCACCAGCCCAAATTTGGAAGTTATATATATCACTTTTACTTTTTGACTTATGGGCCCCTAAAGTATGGTCCGAGTGGTGTTTGGGCCATTTTGACCCCCGTTATTTTAAATTGGGGCAAGGTGCATTTATGCTCAAAGTTGCCATTTTCCCATAGACTACTGTGTATAAGTGAGTTAGTGGTGTGTAACCTATAGAAACACCCAGTGCTCAAAACTCAACCATCGGTTGCTTGCCGGTTCCGACCGGGTCTTTCCGGTTGGAACATGTTTTCTATTGTTCTAAACAATGAATCGCGGTTCAACCGCCCTTAACCGCTGGACGACTGGCGGTTGAGTTTTGAAGTTGTCCCTAAATCTTTTACACGGAAATGTCCCAGAATGTTTGTGAATATTCGAAAGTGGTCGCATTAAAAAACTCAAGCAATCATAACACTCAATATAATATATATAATATATATATAAGATAGATAGATATTTATATATTATATATATATATATATATATATATATATATATAATAATAAGATATAATTTATTAATTTAACATCAATTTGCTTGAAATTCAAATTAACCCCTGTGACCAAATGCATCATAATGATTCTAAATTTACATATGTATTTTGTACATTTGACCTCTGGAGTTACATAATGAAGTGTGGTTGGTGTGATATATATCCCTTAGGCTTTTCATGCTAAAATTTGATGTGTTGCTGTTTGGGATTCATAGGACCTAAACTGTCAGGAAATGATGGGGTGCAAATTTTCCCACTGATGCCCCCTTCTTAAAGGGGCACACACAATGTTAATTGTACAGGGAAAATTTACAATTCGAGTCCAAATTGTGTTTTAATGTACGTCTCGTCATAAGGTATTTAGAAAAGTATAGTATTTGCCTAGGTTATAACCTTTATTTAAAGCGCTATAGCCCATATGGTTCAAGGTCACCTGGGGGAAATGCTCCGATTTTTATTGACAGTGGTGTCAAATGATTCCCTTGTGTCTACTCAACAGAAAATTCAATTTTTACTTGATCTTTTGATATCCCGCATTGCGACATCCAGGGAAAGTTTGGTGACCCTAACACGTAGACCCTGCGACATTTTGCATGTAATTAGCCAACCAAATATCACACACTGAAATAATACATTTTTGATCCTGTGAGACAATACAAACAACGTATCACCAGTTTCAACAAAATTGAATTGGGTAAATTTGTACCCCATGATGACCTTGAACCATTAATGAGGCATGCGCTTTACTAAAGGTCGGGACCTGGCAATATATACTTTTTCATAATCCTTACAAGGAGAGAACTTTAATGTACATTAAACAAATGTGACTCGTTTTAAATTTTTCCCTGTATAACATTACCCCCCCCCCCTTAAGGGGCAGCAGT
Organism: Ophioderma brevispina; assembly: GCA_023653785.1. Lineage (NCBI taxonomy): Eukaryota > Metazoa > Echinodermata > Ophiuroidea > Amphilepidida > Ophiodermatidae > Ophioderma > Ophioderma brevispina. The sequence goes on from JAMKCH010016885.1 coordinate 24,649, forward strand.
CCGAAAATTTGCACCCCATCCATTTTCTACTGTCTAGTCCCAATGAATGAACAACAGCCAGAAAATCAATTTTTAGCACAAAATCTACGACTGTTTCATTGACATACCAAGCCACACACTAATGAGGTTTTACCCGCCCAGCGACGATATACATAATTCCAGTTTAATGTAATATTCTGCAATATTTTTTTTTAATCAAATTATTCATCACAGAAGCAATGTAAGAGAATTTCTCTCAACTAAGCAAAATCAGTGGTAGCAATACAAAAGTTTAACTATGCAATATATTTTTGAAATATCGCCTATGCTCATTATTATAATTTTCTGTGTATCTATAAATACCATATTGCATTACACATCGTACACCCCACTACTTTGAAAGATGAAGTGTCTGTGGTAATTCTTTCATAATGATGATTGTATTATGTCTTTCTGAATCCTATTTCACTTTTCCAATTTCACTTTTTTCTTTTATCTCAATGTTTCCTCCAAATATCTGTAGCTGCAACATGAGTGTCATCTGATTTACAATTTCGCCATCGGATGCCTCTCTTTTCGATATCGTACCAAGCAGAAGACGTTTTTTCACCTTCATATACAATGCTACGGAATCGATAGCTGACGACAGTTAAAGTGGCCCCTAAGTTTTTCTGGTGAATCAGTATAAAAACTCAGCTAATCTCAAATATGACAAACCGATTATGTTTGCTCCACTTCCTTATTCCCCTTTAATATGTAGTCACGTTCAAACATGATCATCTGCGCGTAAGTGAAGAACATGACGGGGGAAGCGACGTTCATATCCTGCATCTTTCGCAGCGTTAACGTCTTCCAGCGAGTCTTTACTTTCAAGTTCCAGTGTGTTTACCTGATACTGTATCACGGTAGTATCTACTATTGCTAATGTTGACGTCCTTAGAGTAGCAATGAAATCATCATCACTGTATGGTGACCTGGATTCTGTTTTCTAGAAGAGACGCATGTTCTGCCCGTCTGAGAATTGTGTACATAATATCATATGGACCTCATATACGGACGAAGATGGATGCAAATGAAGAAGCCCCTTTCGAATGAGTTGGATAGACAGAAGATAAAAATAAACGCAGCGTCGTCGATGGACAAAATTCCAAACACCCACGTGAGCCTTATCAAGATTGGAATGGCAAATCAACTCTTCAATTTGTATTTACCATACCATTGTCATGGTAATTTGTTAATCAGATGAAAGAGTTTTAATTTCTGCCAATATTTAATACGAAAAGCACGTTTGAAAAAGTGCTTGTTATTATCATAACATAATACTTTATATTCACAGAGCTAAATGGCGAATTTCCAAACATATTATTATTTATCTTGTATATTCTTAATTATATCCCTTTTCATGTATATTCTATTAATACCACACACGACGCTACATTCAAATATCGGCAATCCACCTACTAATTAAAAAATATAGTGTCTGGGTAATTGAGAAGGAAATTTAAGGCTAATGATACATACACCTTTATTGAATTGATATCGTGGACTGTGGGAAAGACCTTAAAAACAACTGTCTTCCACCCTCCATGCATGAACCAAGACGCCAATTTCATCTGGCCAGAAGAAAGTCTACCACAAGTTTTTGATCCATGTTTCAGTTTCGGTCCATCCATCGACTGTTTTATGATTGATACTGGAAGGAGTGAGCTTTCATTCATATCTGGGTAATTGTTATATTAAGACGTATATTGTTTTGTCATTATTGTGTTTTTAATAATTTTACTCATCTTCGTCCTTTTCAATCACTGTTTCTTTAATTGCGGTATCTTGTCCAATATCTATCGCCGCAACCATGAGCTCGTCATCTGAATCACTTTCGTTAATCTCCACACTGCCACGTTTCGATACCACTGTTGCCTTTTCATCTCCAACTGAAGACGCTTCCTCTTCAAAGGCTTGGTTTACTTCTGCTGGTGAAAGATCAGACTTTGCTTCGGATGGAAGAAGCGGTTCTGGTGAAGCTGAAGAAGTAACGTTGGATTCTGCAGTTTGAGGTAAAGACTCATACCGCGGCTCTTCCCCAGCGTCGTTTTCTAGTGGTAGTTTACTCTCAGGTGCATTTGCTGTAATGCCGTATCTAGCGTTATCTACTGTTGCCAATTTTGACATCGGCAGAGTAGCACTGAAATCTATATCACTGTACGGGGACTTCGATTCTGTTTTACTGGAAGAGATGCCCGTGCTATGCGTCTGAGAATCGTGTGCATCGCCATCAGTATAAAAGCATATGGACCTCATATACGGGCGAAGGGTTCTCCTGACATCATCTTGGCGTAAGCAGAAAAGAATAAAGACAACGACTCCTTGAAAGGAGTTGGTAAGACAAAAGAGAAGAGAAAGGCAAATTTGGCATCTTCGATGGCAAAAATCCAAACACCCACGTAAGTCCCATCAGGACTGAAATGGCAAAGGCGTTCTGAAGCCTCTGTGTGACCTTTTTGGCTTTGGATTGGTGGGTTACGTTACCACCTAAATTTGCTTTACAAAGGTGGTACATAACTAATGCAAAGATCACAAAATTGTGCAAAAGAATGATAATAATGGGTAAAACGAGTCCATAGTACAGAGGTGGGCCTGTGGCCACGAAGCAACTGTGGAAGAAACAAAAACAGAACGATAATGCTAACATTTAAATGGAAGTTGAATGTCCTATTATTAATTGTCTTTTTATAATCACTCGGGTTTATAGCCTTGTCACCATTATTGACTTGTCACCATTATTGACTTTTTACATATGTGACTCTTGATTGATTTGTGATCAATAGCATTTAAGCTGATTTGTAATCCTTTCTGTGATATAATTATCATGTCTAGACATGGTATTTTGGGTAGTTAGTGCATTGTAGTAGAAGTTTTCATCTTCATTCCACTTCCAGCTTCTGATGAGTGAGGACCTCTGGTCCTTATGAAACAGATCTGTAAAGCATGATGTGTTGAATCTACCAAGTCTGAAACCTTATTATTACTTTAAATTACCATAATAGGAATATCCAGAGCCAAATGATATCGCTGACACGAGCAGAGGGAGTCCTAAAACAAGTGAAGAATAGTAATAAAACAGAACACTATTTGATAGGAAATCTGGTATAATTCAAGAAATTAGATGCAGGTATAATGAATTCGTTAAAATACAAACTATCTGAAGTGATGAAGCCACTCACCCCAAGCAACCAGTGAAGCCTTGAGAATGAAACGTTCTGGCTGTACATCGAACACTTTGACCATCAGATACATGTTATAGGCTTCAACCCCCATCCACATCAGACTAGCAAGGGTTAAATAATGCAAGATAACAGCAACGAATATACACCCGCTTCTATCTGATATCCTGTCGATTCCCACGAGAAACACCAAATAGAGGAAAAACATGGCCACGCAGAGTTGGATTAGAATTTTACGTTGTGTTGCATTGCCTCCTGATCTCAAACGTCTGCAATAAACGTTAAGTTATATTTTAATTACATAAACAACTTCAAACAAATTTGATGTTTAATTTATAAAGATTATAAAATGGGCAACAAGAAGCTGAAAATTCTTAAGGAAGCTACAATTTTGTTCATAAGTCCTTCGAACACGTGTAAATATAGAAGCTTTGCAAGGGATTTAGGCTTGAAGCGCATTGTCACTATAACTTTCCTTCCCCCTTCCCGTCCCCTCCCAGGTCAGTGTTGAAAATAATATGCAGCGAAATTGATCAAGTGTTTCTTGTTTACACAACAATGAATTGAGGGGCGGGAACCAAATTTGCACAGAATGTTCCAACAAATATGAACAAGATTGCAGCTGGATCATGTTTTCAATTTGAGGTTCCAACGACTAAATGGTTATCAATTATTTCAAAGTAAGTATCGACAATGATTATTATTACCATTCCGGGCATGGATTACCGGCTTCTAAATAATTATCTGACTGATCTGCATTAACGAGATTACCTATTCGTTGTTAAAAGATGCGATGTTGGATGCACATATATATCACTTTTTTACAACTTTGTACAGCTTGTATGGTTATTATACAACTTCCGTGTCACTGGTTTTGAATGTAGCGTATTTTATTCTGGTTAAGGGCGACCCAAATTGTACTTTTTAATGTTCTGTGTTAGATAGATACAACACAGGTGTATGGATTAAGTAATGTCTTTTGTAGTTCTTTAATCAATAATTTACCTGAAAACAAGAAAAAATACCACTAGGAGTGAAGCAAACGCACCATGAAAGACCGCCACCCAACCTTGCTTAGAAAGTCTAAAACACACGGGGGATCATGTATAAATCTGTAGAATTCACAAAACCGCAGGTTATGTATGATTTGGACACATTTTTTTAATATTTTGGGTTCAGTATATCTTAACACTTATGACCACTATCAGTGATTTGCTGAATCAGCAAATCGAAAAATAATAAAAAAATCAGCTTTTAGCCTGTACGTAACAAGTACAGGTATCCTAAATACCCTGCAAATGGATAACACCAGAAGCAACCTAATAAGGACGAATCGGCGATTTATCTTACTGTCCGAACGGAACACTTACTACAACCTGTAATTGAATGGGAAATCGTTAATCTGGGAACACTGACGGTTTTCTTCTTTTTCTTTCAATTCTACACTGCAAAGGTAACTTATGAGAATTTACAGATTATCCTTCCTTGAAGATATTCCTGCAAATAGTCAAATATTTTCAAATCACTGTGATAGTGCTTAAGTGACGGGGGGGGGTCATCTGGACCCCAAAATTTGTTTTAAGTGTTTAAAACCCTTTCCCCGGGGAAATTTTAAAAAAAGGGGACCCCCCCCCTTGGCACGGAAGTAATCTGAGAATATTTTAATATCAAAGACCAAAGCTAATTTTGTTTTTGCTGATATATGTTCACACATACAGGTAAGGTGGAAAACAATTATTAGTACATTAAAAAATAATTAACCTTTACTGTGCTGAAAACAAAACGCTTTCGTCGGGGAGTTGCGAAACCGTCACGGCACAAACTCTATGGGAAATGACAGTGATTTTGCAACATCCGTTAAAAATACAGGATCCCTTAAAAACTGCAGGTTTTTTGTTAAAAATTTCCATTTTGGGCTTCTAGAATATATATCAACATAACAATACGTTTTCAAAAAGTGTGATTTAAGCGCAAAGGCTCGTCTTTTGTCCAATTTTGAGCATGTTTTGAAAAATATTTTTTTTACGTTTTTCTTTTTTTATTTAACAAATTTCATTTTGATTGCTGATTAGGGTTGTCTTATTACCCGGAAAGATAACGACATTTGGAACACATCTCAAGTACAAAGGTTTGAGGATTAAATATGTTGACATTACTGACGGGACCCCTGAAACTTGATTCTTAGGTGCAGAAAATAGGGCTTAAGGGGGGGGGGCCAAAACAAGGTTTGTACAGGGTCAAATTTAAATTGATCCAATAATGTGTAAAGTAACCATGTTATTGCCGAACCACAAGGGTTCAGGAAAGGTAAGTTTATACTATCTACACGTAGTTTACAGATTTTAGGCTAAAAAACAGCAAAAATCACTAAAAGGGTCCAATTTCAGTTTTACATGGGTCAAATTTTAAAGTTGCTCGATTTGGATAAAAAATGGTTCAAATTGTTGATGGAGTTCATAGGATTAAAATAGGGAATAGTTTTGACTGTCTAAAATGCTTAGTTGCCGATGTAGGGGGCACAGAAGGTCAACGTCCATTGCATTCAATGGGGCTTGCCCTTGTTTCCCCCTACTTTCTTAAGTAAGCATTTGAGACACTCAAAACTATTCCTTATTTTGATCCTATGAGCTCCACCAATAATTTGCACCATATTTTATCCAAATCGGAGCAACTTAAAAATGTGACCCCTGTACAACTGAAATTGACCCTTTTTATTGATTTTTGCTGTTTTTAGCTTACAATTCTTAAACTTTACGTTGTGGATAGTACAAACTATACCTTTCCTGAATCCTTGTGGTTAGACAAACTTTGTCTTGGCCCCCTCTCCTTAAGGCACCAATTATGTTTCAGGGGTTCCTGACAGTCTGTCTACATATTTAATCACTCAAACATTTTGTACTTGAGATGTGTTACAAATGTCTGCTAGCTCCTGGGCTATATGACCTTCACATATGGTATACCTTCGGGATAGTGGCTTCCTTAGTGTGGGGTCCCATGAACACCCCCCCCCCCTCCCTTGGGCACCAACGGGAGTGAAACCCCTTGGCCACTTAAGTGTTAAGGTTGACATTTGTGTGGATTTGTATATATGGGGCGACCTTGTTGCAGCTAAAACCTAGAGCGTTGATCGATCAAAGGCCTTATATGCATAGCTACATCATCAACACAAATTTGAGGTAAATTATGTGTTTCTATGTATGTCAGCCTGTATCTTTTCCATGTGTGAGTCCAAATCAGATTTATGAGGTGAGGTAGAAAAGGCTTTTGATGGTATTTAGGTATCCCACCTTTTTGAAGGAAAAACCCTTTGTAAATATGTCTGTATAAACAAAATGTCATACGTCAATGGATTACGTATGCATAAGAAGTCAGGGCCTATTCGTTGATGGAAAATAAAGTTAGAATATAAAATTGCACTAATTACGGTAATTAAACAAATAAAAGCCTTACCACGAGAACAGCAAAGTTGGTCAGATGATAGCAATGGCATATTAATCTATCGTTTAATGATTGCACTAGTTCACAGCCACCTTGGGACCAATCCAAGATATTAAAGTCCCAGAAAACACACGCAGGGTTTTCTCCAGACGCCTATAACAATTACAAAAGAATGTAAATGAACAAAATGTTATATCTTATAGTATTTTATTAATTTGCTTAGAAACATTTGTATATTGCATTTGCAATCTAAAGCAACAATAAAACATATTGAAGAGCTCCAATTTTCACAGAAATATATGGGATAGGTAAAGCTCAACGTATTTATCACAAAAGAAAACATTTTGTAATTAAAATAATATTCTATCAGTTCCCGTCCTTTTGGGTCTTTTTCATTTGGAAGAACAGATATTTGGCGCTTCCAGCACTTTCGTAGAATTAGAATCGGGGATGTACTATTTTCCGATTTCACGGATGTACTATTTCCCGAGTATATTTATTATAAAATCCCCTCTTTCTTGGCAACTAATTGTACCAAAATCTCAAAAATTAATTAATTTCTTCAATTAATATGCAAGAATTGCGTTAACGGTAATTATCATGACTAATTGACCAGATGTTCATCAGTTCCTTAAAGTATTTGTGACCACAACATTTGGCGAAGTAATACAATAAAACACACTACAATTTCAAATTTTTTTTCGTCAAATACAAAGGTTTCATCAGCCATTCGGATGTAATCTGTATTTATTCCCCCATGCATAGAGAGTCACACCTGCACATGAATATTAAAGAGAGTTTCAAAAGCAATTTCAAAAATTTAAGGTGGATCAGCACTAACGATAATTCGTTCCCGGGGAATGGACCCCAATGGAAATAACCTTCATGTAGACACTATGAGTTACAATATGCTTATCCACCAAGGACACAGTTCAGCCGATTTTACTTGTACATGCATTGACATGAACTGACCTTGTGTGCTCTGGGTATCATATATCATACCCCAAAACCAGGGGTGTATTTTCTAAATACATTGGTGAATGAAAGTTACTAAACTCTACCAAGGGAATTGAGATTTTACTAGCTCATAGTGAGATGACTTAGTGGGTTATCCAGGACATTGCTCGAATAAATAAAATCAAATAAAGCAAACAAACATTATCTTGGGCAATAGGTTGTCGTTTGTCAAAGTAGCATTTTGGTAAGCCATTATGGTCATAACGTATGGTCGCAACGCGTGGTGAGAAAGTCACAGCGTGTTGCGGAAATTTCACAACGCGTCGCGGTGTCGGCCAATCAGAATAACAATCAGAATTTACATCGGTTAGTTATAGACCAAGTTACAGTCGTTTTGATCAAGTAGTCGGTTTTGCGCTATGTCCACGGATTTACATTAAAATGAACGGCGTTCAGTGAAGCAAATCAGTGTCCAGATAGTCCGTTGGCTGGGTGGGTCCCCGTGTGCATGAGATGTGCCCTAAGTTACTCTTCACAGCCATGGACTGCATCAGACATACCAAAAAGGTGAGGGTAGACGTTTACCTCCCCGCTCTTTTTTTCGTAAGGGTGTTTTCAAAATTGCCTGCCAAAATTCCATTTAACACCATATGACTTTTCATATCCCTTTATGGGGTGAAAATTGTCCATTTTGTAGTGGTTTTCTATATTTGATGATGTCAATGTTATAGAGGTAAAAATTCACTACTTAAATGAATTCCTAATGGAGGGCGCTTTTCAAAATGGCCTCAAATGCAATTTACCACCTGACCCTACCTTCATAATGAATGTTCTACTAGCCAAAAAATGGGGTTAAAATTGCCACGTTTGTCAGTGTTTTTGGCTATATTTGTTGATTTCAAATGTTAATAGAGCGGTCACGTTTACCACTTAAATGTATTCCGAATGGAGGGCGCCTTTCAAATGGCCACCAAATGCTATGTTTTTTTTACACCTTATATGATGTTTAATTGGGCATAACATGGGTTAAAATGGTCAAGTTTTTCAGTGTTTTCAATATTTGTTGATGGCAAATGTAAAGAGCGGTCACATTCCTTACTTAAATGTATTCCTAAGGGAAGCGCTTTTTAAAAATGGCGGTCCAAATATAATTTAACACCTCATAATGGAATTTTTACTAGCCAAATGGGGTGAAATGGCCCAGTTTGGTCAGTGTTTTGTTATAATTTTTATGTAACTGTATATAATTGTCACAATGGTCACATTCATTCACCCTTTGAAGGTATTCCTAATGGAGGGCGCTTTTAAAAATGGCCGCCCCATTTGATTTGCCTGGCCTTTGGTCACTTCTGGGACCCAGATCAATTCATTGGTTCCGCATTGTTTTTTAGGCCAGTCAACTGGACTCTTTCTCAAAATTAACGAGACATAGCAATTTTGACGGCAGATTTGGCCCTAGATTTTCTAGCCAGAGTCTCGCCACGAGGCGTATATCAATGAACATGCAACCCGATATCAGCTCATGTGCCCCACAATTTGTTTACCCACAGGAGTCAGTGTTTCTTTCTTATCCCTAAACTCCCTTTTGTGTGAAGCCCATGAATGTTGCCTAGCACGAGTCCCAGGTTAAGTGTTAACATCTTGTTGATGAGGTTTCTACATAGCATAAGTGGTGAAATGGCCCTGTTTTTCATTGTTTTTCTCGATTTGTCGATTGTTTGCTGCAATTTTTTGTTGAGAATTCCTTTAATTCAGTTCTAACAAAGTTGCGGTTTTCATTTATTCTATTTTTAATTACGTTAATTTTAATGATTTTCTAGTGATGTTTCCGGTTAATGGATTTATTCATATCTAGGCTGTTATTGTGACATTACGATAAATTTATGATAGGGTTGTGCGCTTAGCCCGCTGTAACCTTGATGAGCGAAATGATTGTGATAATTTCCTGATAGCAGCGTAATGATAATTGGCAGCGTACTGTGAGCAGCTCGTAGGGGAGAAAAAAGATTTTCCACATGACATGATGGCCAATGTCTGAAAGCTAAAGACAACACTCTGCAGCACATTTGGGGATTTTTCTCAGATTACAGCTTTGGATCATTGTGTGGAAGGTCTGCCTCAGCTGTAAACAGGCTTGATATAACCTTTAGATTCTTACCAGGACAAATATGTGAATGACTCTGAACGAAAACAACATCAATTCATGCCGACTAAGTGGTTTGCCTTTTGGCGACGCCCGTAGAATATCTTCCAATGTCTGTCTGGCATAGCTCCTGCAAACCTTAGTAGGAACCTTTTCAACGATCAAGCTCGCCAATAAATGTGATGAACCTGGTAGCCTGATCCCTCCCCACACCCTTTGATGATCATAGAAGTTCCCGGAATCAACTTTGGTCTACCCAATCCATGACACTGTCAGTCACCGAATCTCCTATCGATCTCCTGGATCATGGACAGATGTATGAGCAATGGTCACCTCTACTTGAACCTAAAGCAGTTTGTGGACACCCCATCTAGCAAGCCCAAATGCTGTGACCTTGATAGAAAAGCATGGGTCCACCTCAACAGACTTAGAACTGGCATTGGTCGTGCAGGGAACTTCCTTCACAAGATCGGAGTTGAACTTTCACCAAACTGCGATTGTGGAGAGCCATAAACCATTAGCCACATCATAGATGACTGTGAGGTCTACAAGTCCCCAAGAGGAATTCCGGGCCTGATCAACCTGGATGATGAAACTATCAGCTGGTTAAAGACGGATCTTCCACTGTGATTTTTGGACTTGCACGCACGAACGAACGAACCCCTTCCTGTCGAGATATGGGTTGAAATGGTCTAGTTTTGTAGAGTTTCCCTATTTGTTGAGGTAAAGTATATAGAAGGGTCAGACTCACCAATAAACAGTCGAGATCGACATGTTCTGGGCATCAAATAGTAACAAAATGTTGACCACTTTCAGTAAAATCTGGGGCTTCTGGGGACCAGGCTATTAGTGATCGGGCCATGGACCTTTAAGTCATACATGGTCACTGAAATGGATGTAATAAGGAGAAATTCCAGACACTTCTCCATGAGTAATCTGCCAAAAAGCAGCTCAAACTTCACCTACAATAGAAATATACTCAAGTTTCATTTCAGGATAGGTAAAGTGTATAAAAGGGTCAGACTTAATAAACAGACCAATAAACAGTATCCCTGATAGAGGGTGCTTTTCGACATGACCACCAAATTAACAGATTTTTAAACAAATCTGACTAGACTTAATTAAAAAAACGTAATTCAGAATCATCTGCAGTTAGCAACTCATCACAAGTAGCAACAACTTCTAAAGGCCAGTTTGTAGTTATCATGGGTTATACACACAAACAAAGGTGGAAAATAAGAATAATGGTTACCATAAGGATCCTTACATTTTGTATCAAAATGATCAAAACTTGTCATCATTATCATTATCATTACCACCTATCTGCTACAATCGTGTGCCATTCAAATGTAATCCATGGGAATGCAAATCATAGTAGAGTAATAGCACAAATGCATCAGTAAGTGAAAACAGCACTATGATCAGTTGTTACTGGCATTTGACTGCATGCACAACATGATGAGGAATGATACGAACATCAGCCTCTTCTATTATCTAAGTTAAGCTTGGGAACCTCATTACTGGAACCACCAAAGGAAGAGAGAAGCAAGGTATCATCCGCTATCCCGAAATAAAACTTGAGTATATTTCTATTGCAGGTGAAGTTTGAGCTGCTTTTTGGCAGATTACTCATGGAGAAGTGTCTGGAATTTCTCCTTGTTACATCCATTTCAATGACCATGTATGACTTAAAGGTCCATGGCCCGATCACTAATAGCCTCGTCCCCAGAAGCCCCAGATTTTACTGGAAGTGGTAAAAAAAAAAAAAAAAAAAAAAAAAAAAAAAAAAAAAAAAAAAAAAAAAAAAAAAAAAAAAAAAAAAATACCTCAACAAATAGGGAAACTCTACAAAACTAGACCATTTCAACCCATATCTCGACAGGAAGGGGTAAATCCCGAATGATTGTTGTTAACTTCCACACATCACGGGCGGCTCCATAATTGGTAAAGCATGGCGAAAGGAAGAGTTATATACTGAGAGTTATTGGAAACAGACTTATTCATGCAGAACTTTTTATTGAAGTAGTATTATTGTTGTATCAAGTGGCCAGGTATACGAATAACAATACATCCGTAAAGTGGAACCAGATCAATGTGTTGGTTGATAACACGCATTATTTAACTCTGCTTTTCGACCCTGCTTTTCCGATTCTGGAGCCGCCCCTAACACACATAATCCAAAGCAGCCTCTGTGAAATCTCCAAATGTGCTGCAGAATTTTGTCTTCAGCTTTCGGGACATTGGGCATCATGTCCACTATATGTCGTGTGGAAATCTTCTCTCCTCCTTCAAGACGCTTACAGCACGATTGCCAATTATTATTATGCTGCCATCAGGAAATCGTCACAATCATATTGCATCGTCGAAGTGGCAGCTGGCTAAGCGCACAACCCTATATCAGCAATTGGATTTTAATTTTATTCAAATCATCAAATCCATTAAACTGAAACATAACTAGAAATCATTATTTTTATCGATATTTACTGTAAGTAAAAGAGAAAATGAAACCGCAATTATGTTAAGTACTGAATAACTCAACAAATGATGGAGAAAGAAATCAACAAATAGGGAAAAACTGGGCCACTTCACCCTTTTTTGGCTATTAAAACATCATTATATTGTGTTAAATCGCATTTGGCGACCATTTTGAAAAGCGTTCTCCATTAGGAATACATTTAAGTGGTGAATGTGACAGCTCCATACCTTTGACATCCACAGATATAGAGCAAAACACTAAAAATTGGGGCATTTCACCCCATTTTTGGCTATTAAAATGTCATTATGAGGTGCTGAATTGCATTTGGCAGCCATTTTGAAAAGCGCCCTCCATTACGAATACATTTACGTAAGGAAGGTGACCACTCTATACATATGACATCAACAAATATAGGAAAACACTGAAAAACTGGACCATTTTACCACATTTTATGGCTATTAAAACATAAGGTGTTAAATAGCATTTGGCGGCCATTTTGAAAACGCCCTCTAGCGAAAAAAGTGCTGTGGTAGCAAAAATCTACCCTCATTTTTTTGTTATGTCTGATGGTCTAGTACATGGCTGGGAAGAGTAACTTAGGGCACATCTCAAAATTCAAAATTCAGACACAATTTACCATTGATGAACTCTTAACGTTTCTACGTCCCCATCACTCATAAAAAATAATTTGAAAAATAAAGTAACTTGATACATGTATCAGTTTCTGAATGAATAGGTTTAATGAATCATACCATACCATATGAAGGAACAGACATCAGTCACATCCTTTTTATGTTGAAAGTATTCTTTCTATTTGTATACCAAAATATGCCACATCTTGAAAAAAGTGTTTCAGATAAAAATTACCATTATAACTGGCTTGTACACATTTTAAAACCCTTAACCTTACGTCCCTAGACGAAAATGACTACCAACCTGACGATCACCGCAAAACAGGGAGGTAACGTTATTGGTCTTAGATCTAGGAGCAATTTCCCCCTAAACACAAGGCAGGTGTCCGCTCCGTGATTTTTGAAATGTGGCAAAAATGGCATTTAGGGATTTCGAGAGGCTTATGAAAGAGTATATAAGCAGGGTGACATACTATTAGCCCTCGATGTTGTTTTATTACTTACGGTAAACTCAAGAATAACAGGGTCGGACAAATTACTGTCATCTGGAACTCCAACAACTATAGCTGATATAATGTTAGTTTGGACTGTTCTATTGGTTGAGTTGGTAGAAAACAGCGTATCACTGTTTTGTATGACAAAACTCACCCCGAGTGTGTCTGTAAAATTGATCAAAAAAAATGATAAGTATACAAGTCTTATATAAAGTCATTGTTTATCGCGATCCTTTCTTTCTGTCATCGGACGTCCTGCTCCCAGACCCTTTGACTGATTTTGACCACATTTATTGATAAGCACCACTGATCGCAGCACTACTTGGACCACGATCAATATTAGGTTTAAACTGTTATATAGGGCTCATTGGGGTAAAACGGTTAACGCAATAAGGGATTCTCTGGAGAACGACAAGAAAATACCCTGTGTCTAATTTCGCTCGTAATTACATGCTTATGCATTAAAATTCACTAATCTTGATTTTTAATCCAAAAAGGCCAGATTATTGCTAAAACGATTGACGAAAAATCGATATTAATTATCAACATCCTCATTTCACAGGGTTCGGCCCTGATCATTTATTGCATATCCGCCATTTTGGATTTTTGACCAATATTCCTATATTTGGTGGATTTCGAAAACAAAGACGAATTTTTTCTTCAATTTTTTGAGTCTTAAATTAATCCTTATTCCATTATTTTTCATATAAAACATGTCAATGGCCTGTCTTCCACTTAATTTTCTTCTGATGACTATTTTTGCGAGCACACGAAAAACAATAGCTTCACGGCCGCCATCTTGGATTTTCAGCCAAAGTTTCATTAATTTGCAAGTTTTGTTGCATTTTGAAACCATGGGAGATTTTTTTTCTTCAAATTTTTCAGGCCACAAGTAATTTTATGACAATTATCTTTCATATGATACAAGTTATATGCTTGTCCTCGACTTAGTTATAATTTTTTGACTAAATGATCGAGCCGTCTATGTACACGAGACCCTGTGATTTCAGGAAATGTTGACCATGTATATCTTTACCACTTCGAATGACATTGAATGGGCGTGTCATAAATGTCCCATTATTGCTTTAATTGTAAGTAGAATGTGAAATAAGTTCAAATGAATGGTTCATTCTTTCTTTAAAAAATCCACAAATATCGTCTCCTAAAAAAAATTACAGACTAGTATACGAACAGTTTGTAGTTTACAGGGAGGAGACTGATGATCTCACGGTGCCTTTTAAAATTGCTTTCTTGTTATAAATTTGAAAGTGGTAATTTAAAATATACGCACCATTCCCGCTTGTGTTAAACAGTGATGCAGGTAATGATATAGATGTTCTAAGATCTTCTTGAGGAATGGAATCATTGCTGCTATATGTCTTGACATCTTCCGCACGGAAGTTGTTATCACTTTCTGCATTATTCAGCAGGGCAAAACCAAGCCCAGTATTTGTGTCGCTGTTTGGTTCTACTGCTTTCGTTGTCAATACTATATTGGGTTCAACAATAGGGTCTAGAGTTTGACCAAGGGCTGTACTCCTTGTTACTTGTTCTTCAAAAGCTCTTAGGACTGTCTAAGAAACTGGGAGCATTTCTTTTTTTTATTTCTGTATTTCTCGCCATACCCATCAGTGACCGATAAAGATTGTGGACCAATTCCCACAACTTGCCGTGGTACCTGACGTGATCAACATGAGACCCCAAAAAATGCGAATGTGTAGATTAAGGATGACCGATTAAGTTATAAATTTTCTTAACTTGATAGCCTGGCCTCCCCCCCAAACCCCTATGTTTCATATGTAAGTTTCTCACCGATATTTTAACCCGTCTTGGAAGTGAGAGCTTAAAAACGTTATTTCTAATCCCTATAGAGTACTTAATATAGGCGACCACATGCGTGCACATTTTCGCTCATAACATCCAAACCCAAAAAAATCCTTTAGCCCTAAGATTCACAGGGTAAATGAGAAAAAATAGTATAATAGCTTTATCTGAACGGAAATGTGACCACTCCGGTAAAATTTGGGTCCCTGGGACGAGGCTATTAGCGATCGACCATGGACTTAACCGCGTAACTTACTCGGTGGGCAAAAAACGCCTAAAGACTCCCAGGTAATTTTTTAATAACCTTTCAGGTCACCTAAGCGGAAATAATGTGTGAAGATGAACTTCATCCATTTCCGGAGTCCAACAAGATGGGAAGACATGCTCCATCTTTCATGACAGCTATTCCATTTCAAGTCCATTTTAATAATAATAATAATAATACTAACAACTCAAAACAAACCATACACGAATCCGCCCAAGGAAGCCTCGAAGGACCCCTCTACGTCGCCGCCCTTACTGGGGGCATCCCGGCCAACTAAAACACACATGACACAGTACACACGCCGCATATTGCTTAAACGAACGAAATAATAAGCCGATAATAGTGTAATAAGATTTACAACCTACCTTTTGCAATTGTTAACCAATTTCACCGTTTATTTCATGGATGTATGGAGGGATGATGTCAGGGACTGCCTAAACTGGAATTCCAGGGCCATTGTTTACTGTTGTTTAAACAATTGAAGATAATCTCGCCACTTTGGTGACTGGAAATGAACGCTATGGTTGAATAGTGTTAAAAAATTGGTACTAACGCCGCGTGAGACCAAATAATTTTTCTTAAAATTCAAACATCCAGACAAAACATAAAGTAACAATAGACTGTTGATATATTCCGTGTCCGTGAAAGACTTGAATATTTCCCAACACCGATCGTTATTTGCTGAAAAACGTGACAGCTTCCGATGCGGGTTGTGGTGTTTTAGAAAAGGACACTTTCCGTGCCCTGTGATCGATTTTGGAGATCTGAACAAAATTAGTCTCGTTAGTCTACGCCTGGACTATCAGTACACGAGAAAATGACCGGCGAGTTTACAATGTGGTATTTAGACTGACATGGATAGATAATTGTTTCATTTTGTTATTAGCGATTTGATTCGCACGCAGTTCCGTTTCCATTTTGTAACTTTATTGCTACTTGTGCAGCCAAGAAATTTACCATTTTTTTCCTGAGCGCCCTGATGCTATACAACTGGATAACAGTGAATAGTTTTGTTTTTTGCCTTCGAACTGATCAAAATTATCGCTTCTTTATGGTAACACACGAACAACGTAATGCAAAAAGATGCCCCCCCAGTCATGGCTGGATGTGAGGCGCCGCCCACGGCGTCGGGGCGATAATAGTCGCCGTCGGATTCGTGTATAGGGGGGAAAATTGAATAATTCACTAGGTTATAATGAGCCTTTATAGTTATTCGAATTAATTAATATTCATATATGGTGTGATTCTAGTAGATAGGAATTTGCATAAAATTACTATCAAAATTTTACGGACTAAAGCGCAAACAATACAATGACAGGGGGGAAGAGTTTTTCTCCCCAACGTATTAATGAGTACATAGGAATAGAGTTTTTCCCTTATAGTCGCACATAAGTCTCAGTATTATTAAACAATAAAATAATAATAAGAATAAGAACAACTCTAACAGTGGAATACGGGGAGGAAATTTTAATTATTCATTAGGTTATAATGAGTTATTTTTTATTTAAATGTTCATATCCTTTGTTATTCTGGGATTATCCTTCATTTGCATTAATTAAAAAAGTCATATCCTTGTATTCAAAAACGGAATAAAATGCAATACAAAGGGATATGTTAGGGAGAGACACCGAAGAAAACGATATTTCTGAGTGAATAACAACAACCAATTTCGACCCCTAACGTAGATCGCATAGTAATATAACCGTATTCAATAGGACGTCAGCCAACAGACATGTTGGTGGACAAGATGCATAATTCCAGGGATACATAAACATGTCAGCTGTCAATCGATCCATGTTAGCGATTTCCACAGGGATCATGTAATTGTAGTACTGGAATGTATTGTAGTACTGGACTACGTCCTCTTTGTTCACCAACATGGATGGCTATTTGAATACGGTCTATAGTTTATTTAAACTCAATTCGTGGCCTGTAGGACAAATTGCTAGAGACTATACAAAAAACTTATTAATGACTTGACGAAAACAAGCCACCCAGAGACAGAGCTTAAACAGCGCCATGTTGCTACATTCAAAACACTTCGAAACACGCCGGAATGGGGAGTGAGCTTTCGTGTCCTTGCCCATGTCAGATGAAACATGAAGAGAGTGGTATTCAGGTTTAATCAATATCTACTATACAAAATACAAAATCACCCAAATTGCGTCTCGAATTAAATCCTGGAATTAGAACCCGGAACCCTTCTACCGCCAGAAACAGACATTATCCGATTTATCCCGCACAAATATAGACCGTATTCAATAGCCAGCCATGTTGGTGGAACAAAGATGACGAATTCCATTACACCATACATCACTGTCAATGATCCGGGCAATCGCTAAACATTGATCGATTGACAGTTGATGATTGTATAGTCATGGAATGTAGGCATCTTGTTCACCAACAGTCTGGTGGGGACGTGAATAATTGAACCCGGTCTATACAGTAGCTCCCTAAGACCTAATTTTAGTGCTGTACATGCACTATAGTTGATACTGCAGAAAAAAGCTCTCTTTATTTATGTGAACATTCTTAACTGATAATCTGATGGGCCTGTACGAAAGTCATTACAAGCTTGTCGAATTTGGCGATGATCTGGATAGTCACTCTATTTATTCCAGGACTACCCAGATCACCTCAAATTCGTAATGTTAATAAGAGCTTCATGGGTATTGATAGGAATACTATATCACGATATTTGGTGAGTTTGTATTTAATGCTTCCTTTATATCGGTCATGAGTCTTCCAAACAACAGGCCAATCGACCATTTGGCGAAATTGAGTTTTTGCATTTATATGGACTATTATAACACGCTCTCTTCATCTGTACCAAATATTTAGCAAAATAACATTCCAGTTTGTAGATTAATAGATTTTCACTTTTGGAAATCATACCCAAACGCCAATGAAAGTCTTCCAAACAGGACAATCTGCATTCGTCTGTATGCTGTACCTGAAAACACCGTACGAACAGCTTATAAAGTGAGCTATCGATCAATGGGTATATGCGAGATTCATCTCCTCTTCTCGATCACACACTGGGTAGCCTTTAGAAGTCTGGTCGAAGTTTATTATTAGACAATGTGTTGTAGTGTATCTGAGGCGATTTGCCACATAAAAATACATTTTTGAGTATTTTCTGACCACAATTCTGCCAAATAATTACTGTGAAAATTACAGTATACTGTAAAAATTGATTCAAATCAAAAACACTGAACAAATATATTGGGCGAGTTATTACAGAATGTGAATGTGTTTTGAAAATAAAAAGCACTGACGAACACACTAACTTAGTAGGCCTATCTGTTAAAGTTTCGCGCCATATTTCAACCCATTTGGAAGTGATGCTCTAAAAAATTATTTTCTAGTCCCTATAGAGTACTATGTAAAAAATATTGGATTCGACCAAATAGGGCATATTTTCGCTCCTAAAATCCAAACCAAACAATCCTTTAGCCCTAATATTTCACAGGGTAAATGGAGGGAAAATAGTAGTTTCTCTGATAATCCCAAAGGACATCGACGGATTAAGGAATGAATGAGCCCTCATAGTTTTCAGGAGAATGAGAACGGATGAACGTGAAACGTTTGCATAATAAAGCGACATGCTCAAAGTTTACTTTTGTGATTTTCAAAAAATCCACTTACATTAAATTCCCCAAAAGGTCCGGTTTTATGTAAATTTATTAATCAGGCTTCAAATGGACAATTAAACTCCATATTTGAAGCCTTTCCACCCCAAGAACCACAATGCCGCGTTGAAAGGATGTCCGCTCTATATTATTTAGCAACATAATGGGAGTGGCATTTGGGTTTACTTGGGGTGGAAAGGACCTCATTTTTGAATTTTGTTTTATGGGGGGGCCGAACACAAACGGAATTGCCAAAATCAACAACGAACTTTTACATACACAATACCATATCACATATGTAAGCATGCTAATCTTACCAAGGGATTGGTTCAGTGGCTTGGATGAGTACATGTTAACAACAGTGACATAGCCAGTCCTGGGATCATAAATCATACTAAAATACAGGGGATGTATTTGCTCAATACAATGGTGAATGAAAAGTACTGAACTGCGTCAAGGAAATTGTAATAATATTAGCTCATAGTGTAGTTAACTTGTCATGATATAAATAGCCGTGGTCATGGCCATTTGTTGTATTCCAGAGTATGATTGGTGTGAAGACGATTTTATAATCCAAATCTCAGCAGCATAAGTATAGGTATTGGGTATTGTTATGAAAGGGCTGCATCGTGTAGCCTCTTTGTAGCGTCATGAAGGACAAAAGGTCTATCTATAGGAGTCACTTACAAGCTCCACGACAAAGGGCAGCTATGCAACATCTTCCTGTTTCTTCATATAAGTACTCAATGGTCAGTGAAATGGGGAATGCTCTAGCTTGCTTTCAGACCCGAGAGCATGCCCCTGAAAGTTTTCAGAATTTTCTCATTTTTTCTTGATTTAAAGCTGTATTTTGGGGATAAAAATACCTTGCGTACTACAAAGTAGTTGTCACACCAACTCAAAAATTGACTGGTGAAATATAACT
This sequence comes from Ophioderma brevispina, assembly GCA_023653785.1. Classification (NCBI taxonomy): domain Eukaryota; kingdom Metazoa; phylum Echinodermata; class Ophiuroidea; order Amphilepidida; family Ophiodermatidae; genus Ophioderma; species Ophioderma brevispina. Next base: position 44,635 of record JAMKCH010016885.1, read on the forward strand.
ATTAGGATATCGAGGGCCTCCTTATTACTTATACGGCGATGTCCTTTTGACCACTTCGGATAAAATTGGCGTCCCAGGGGACGAGGCTATTAGTGATCGGACATGGACCTTTAATTTGGTTAAAACATATGCATTTAATATGCTACTTAAATAGAAAGTGAATTGTGAATGGAAAAACTATATATAAAAGCTGTAGTTTATGGGGATTTTTGGCAGAATGCTTGTCCAGTGTTTTCCAGTAAGATTTACAGTATTTTTCTGAATAACCTCTAATTGAACATCCATAAAGCATAAGAACGTTGATACAGGGTGAGTCAAAAGATTTACACTCGAGTTCAGAAAAATATTATAAAAATATCTTACAAGTTTAGAACTTGCTTCTTATATACATGAAAACATAGCTCATTATACCACTATCATGGGCGTTGAAAGGTTACAAAAGTTTACCTGTTCGCATATTGCAGATATGTAAATTAACGGGAAAGCCGAAAAAAACAATGACCACGGTTGTACATTTTCACGTCCACGGCAGCAAAGCCATGATGTTATTGTCATCTATATGCTTAATAACTTTTGTATTTTGTTTTAAAGTAACCATACCCTAATACTGAAACAACTGTTGTGATAATATTCAATAACAATAGTCAATGATACATGTAGTAGCGTTAACAGGGGCAGGTGAAGGGGGTGAAGGGGTCGATTGTCCCTCCCCGTGGGCCGCCAGGAAAGTGTCTTAAGCTAGCGGTTATTAGAGCAGGAAATGGGAAAAGACAAGCAGAAAGGAGAGTAGAGAAAGAGAGGGAAGGTAGAAGAAATGATTGAGATGCAAAGGGAAGGCAGATGGATGTTGAATGTAATGTTCAATCTCGATTCCCCAAAGCCAGCCACCCCCCCCCAAATCAGGTTATGAAAAAGAGTCGGTGGAAAATGTGGTTCAACCGACTGTATTGCATATGATTGTTACCTATTTGAATTCAGTTTCCGCAAAAAGATATGTGAACAATATCGAACATTTATTGAAGTTTAATGCTTCAAAATTTGGGTTGTAGATTCCATAATCATTGATAATTGTTAGTGCATTTAGAATAATGAAATAGTTTGAACTTATTATTTTGATGAAGGGTTACACAAACTGGGATTAAAGCAAGCAAAGAATGTCTAGCTGACTTGTGTAGATGTAGACTCATCCAAAGTCTCTTTGGCCCAAATTCAACAAACAGTGATTCCGTGGACAGAGCGAAAAATGGGGGGGTTACCTATCTTTAATTAGCATAACTGGTCGCAATGCAAAGTTCAATTATAAAAATTCAAAATTTCTCTAGTAAGTGAAATATTAACTCTAGTTTTTATAGTAATAGTCAGTATATTTGGGAGATTTTTCACTGTTGTAGGAAAAATTCAAACAAATCGAGTGTAAATCTTTGACTCCCCTGTATAATTCAAAGTTCAAATAGGAGCATCTCTTATCATTTAGTCGTTTAGGCGTGGAAAATTGGACAAAAAAGTTTATTATTGCTTGATTTTTAAATTACGGGCAAGTATTTCTTTTTCTGATCCCTTTTTATGATAAGTACATATAATTTTGACAGAGCACGTTATTCGGTCAAATAACAAGCTGCATGTAGTAGTGGAGTTTAAACAAAATATGCATTTTAGCTGTGTTCTTTCTAGGGGGGGACGTAGATTGTAAGATGTCTTGACTGTCTAGCGACGATCCGCGCGCTGAGCACGGCAAAAGAGCCTTCAGTTTTAATCGCGCCAGTTGAGTTTATTGTATTATTGTTTTTTATTGGTCTGTTAGACCATAATAGTTTAAAGATTGTTTTTTTATTTTGCACTGATACAACTACACGTTCATGAGAAATAATTTCACAAATACCCTTATGGCATTGAGAGAAATGTTAAACAAACATACATGTAGAAGTTAAGGTAAAGTGTGCAAAAAATAGTAACAAATACTCAGTTTCAACCTGTTGCTGGAAATGAATTGATTGGTGAAGCTGTAATTAAGTAAAAACAGATTCAAATCACTTCTGTGAAACCCTTCCAGTTTTGGTATGATATTGTTCATTTAATATTTCATAATATATGAAAGGAAAGTAATGAATATAAATTCAATGTTCTTTATATTTCCCTGTATATAAGGTAATATATCGTGGGTAGGTATTTGGGTTCATATCAGAGGGGTCCAGTTTCGATCTCAGTTAGGCATTACATGAATTAAAAGTTACTTAAGATTAATTTACAGGCAAAATTAAGATCAATAATATATGAAAACATAGAACCTCAAAATCTTTCTCGTTTTTCCTCTTTTCTTTGCTATATATTCCCACATACCTATGAGATTATTTTGAGTTACATCAACTTAGTTGATTAATAATTAAACTAACCTGATAATTTCTCTTTGTACTTACTAAATAAGCGCAATAAAGTAATGCGATTTTGAGTAAACACACCAAAACATAGGGTGTTAAAATTAACACCGCCGGTGTTCTAGGAGGACCACGCCAAGAGGGTGTCAAAATTCAACACCTGTGGTGTTATTTTAACACTATTTGGTGTTTAAACAACACAATAGGGTGTTAAAATAACACCAAAGGTGTTAAATTTTGACATCCCTTCGGTGTGATCCTCCTACAACACCGGCGGTGTTAATTTTAACACCATGTAGAAAAATTATTATTTACATTATCAGCCATCTCAAATAAAATACATGATTAATGGTATATACATTAAAAGATTACTCATTAAAATTACTCAATGGAATGCAACCCGATTAAAATAACGAAATATGTTTAATATGAGAAAATTATCATTCTGCATTTTCAATAAATACCATTTTGATAATCAGAAATATGGCAATTTGAATTGAAATTAAACGTCAGAAGTCTTTGTAATACAAGTTAACCTTTGAGCACCGCAATAGAAATGCCATCTTAACCTAAAAATGGTTTGTTTTTAGTCATAGAAAGTTTTCAACTATACTGCACGAGTGCTGTGACTCCAAAGGTGAAATATATACGCAATGGTCTGTTTGATGACAAAAATAAAATAATATATATGGGAATGTCAATTTCATTTCAAATTGTAACAATAGACACTACGAAGTCGTTTGTTTTTACGATTTTTAGAAACCTCATTTGACAATAATTGCCAATATACTCTTCCTATAGTTTTCGTTATTGAGAATTAAAATGATTTCTTCCGAATGCCTCGTAAAATTAATACAAATATAAATGACTTTTTTTCGAGTAGCAACATTATCGTATATTATTATGAATTTTCAATTATACTATAGTACTACGGTTTACAGGAAAAATACTATACATTTTACAAATCTAATTCTGGCAGCAATTCTGCTAACAAAATCCCGTAAAATACAGCTTTTACAGGTTTCCATTCAAATTAATATATTATAGTTTGATGTAATATATTATACATTAAGTATTAAGTTTGATTAAATCAATTCTAATTACAAAATAAAAAAATAGAACCTTATCAGTCCTCTTTTCTAGCTTCATTGGCATATTTTGCCTGTAAGAGATGATGACGGCTAGAAAATCATATAAAAGTATAGTCATTTATAGCGCCCTCCGCAGGCAAAAGTATGTTTAACATGTTCAATACCAACTTCTGAGGCGATCGATCGACTCTTTTTGAGTACGCCAAACAGGCGAATGCGCATTCGTCTCCTTTGACATAGAAACAGAGGACGCTTTTTAGTTTTTGCAAACAGACCAATCACTTTATAATTAAATTTGACAAGGAAAACAAAGGATACTTGAATTGAAAACGTGCTCAAAATGAAGAACGTTTCAATGTCCACTATGTACACATAAAATCATTTTCCTAAAATGTTTCAAATTTTAGATATGCAAGTTCATAATTCTCTAAAACTTCAATCGCCGATATCTCGAAATGTGACTTTTGGTCGATTGGCCTGTTTGGAAGATTCGTGACGATATAATTCCCTACCTCAGGAGTTACTGACTCGACATCAACGATGCGCTTAAACGTCTCAGCAACATTCTCAATGTCGATTGTCGTAAGCGTGTCTAGTGCCTGGGTCTCAGTTATTGAGCGCTTCTCCAAACGTTTTCCACATTGCCTGGGACTATTAATGGTCTTGTGATATAAAAAGATGATCAAAGGTAAACATGGGTAAGTGAAATTCAACATTTACATTCTTGTGATCGTGACTCTGGCGTGGGGGAGAGAACAAGGAGGGGGTAGATGGAAAACAAGATAGTGATTGGCCGGGGGGAAAGGGGAGAAAAGTGGAAGGGCGCGGGAGAGAAGTTGGGGAGGATAGAGTCAAGGGGAGGGGGGGGCGGAGAAGGAGGAGGGAATATCTTCTTTTGGACAGAGGGTGAAAGCGACAGGGAGCGGGAGCGCGCCGGAAATAAGAGGACGGCGTAAAGCAGCGAAGTGGGCTACGCGGAGAGGAGGGTGAGCTAGGAGGCGAAAAGAGGGCAGAGAGGTTGGAGGAGAATTGGCCACAGGACCATTCGTTATGTGTCTTATAACCACCGGCGCACCTATCGTGTGGGTGGGCCTGGGTCTTCTTAAAATGTGATGGATTTTTAAATAATGTTCTTCATTGACCAACACTGGCCACAAATTTTTTTTTTTCTGGTGAATTAGATTTGAGAGTTGTTTTTAACCAATTTGGGATCGCTGATTTCAAAACTGGCATCGTTTTTCAGTTTTTCCCCTATTCAGGTCACGGTTTTTTGTTTCTATGTCATATGGTGAAATATCAGGGTTTTGTTCAAAGAGCAAGGAGTGGATGAGCAAGGACTGAGTTTTATTTTTGATTTTGTCTTAAAAATATTGCATTTTTTTAATTTGTGAATACAACAATCAAATAGTAACCTTGTCAGGAGCGGCTATTGTTTAACATAATTCTACCCGAGGAGGGGTTGTTGCAATCCCTCATAGATTTTCCATATCGAACCCCCTATGAATTTGACTTTTGTATCATCCAAGTCTACCAAAATCCTACCCAACATTTCCAGCAATTTGCTTCTATAACGTCATGGCCGGACGCCCTCCAAAAACTTGTGTTTTTGGTGTGCACAAGGATATAGGAACACCAACGCATCCATTTCTACTGTATTTTTGGCCAAAATATAAAGGAAACACACATTTGAGTTTAAAATGAAGTTTAAGCTCAAAAACATGAAACTTTTACTGATAAAAGCAATTTTATGGTGTACACAGTTTAAACAGTAAAGTATAGGATTGTTCACAACACCACCCCAAGCCTCAACTTTGATAGCTTTCCTACCTCTAGGTAAGGTGGTGGGTGTTTTTTTTTTCGAATAATGTGCTCAAAAAGATGTTAAAAACGATTACCTAAAGTAATTTTGCGACACAATCACGCCTTTTTTGCACCTGGAGAAAAACTCGAGGGAGGGGGTGAAACAAATAATTGGTTCCATTAAACATGCTAAGACAGTCTTCTTGCCAAATAAGACTTAATCTGGTGTGCCTTTAGTTGTGATTATTATAACAAATTAGGCATTTACATTTTGACTTTGATTGAGTTAGTGATTTAGTAACTTTCTGGGCTCAGGTTATACACCCTCTCACAGAAGTGGAGGTATACCATAGAGTGAAAAATTTGACGTGTTATGCAACAAAACTAATGACTATTTTTTAAATCAGTGACCCCAACTACCTAAAATCAACTCTACCAAACCAAAGTCAACAAAAACTATGTCGGGTGTGCATCCCATGATTTACTGTATGTTTCGGTTTGGATTACGCATAAACACTTGAATAACGATAATTATAGTATGGCGAAGAGGCACATATCACGTGCTCATGAGGAGGAGCACATCACGGTACGATGAAGTTTAAAAAATGCCTATAGCCCTGCTCTGGAGGAAGACTGCCAGCAAACTAAGGAATGTGCTAGCAACTCATAAGATGACACGGCGTGGCGTATCGCTGATCCATTCGATTGCTCGCCCCCCCCCCCCCCCCCCACCCCCCCCCCCCACTGGTAGCCACACATTTTTACATAGGCTTAAAATCTAAGACGGGAGAGAGGGAGTAAGCACCTGTACCATAAATGGTCATAATGTTTGAATATTCACACTTATTGTAATACTTCGTACCGTTTCAGTTTTTTCTTGACAGCTCAGGATTCCCATTAGGATATTTATCTCTTACTGAAATAACCACAAGATCACAAAAACAAACTACCTCTGACTTGAACAGTCATCAAGAAACGCTCACACAGGAGATGGCTTGGCAAAACTGTACGACTTCCTTATCACCACTAAGAAATCCAGTCTAGAAAACATTAAACGATGCAACAACCACTCAAAATAAAGTGTCGGCTCAGAAGAGAACTATTCCTGAAGATTTGGAATGATCTGAAATTTGTTCCTATTCAAAATTTATTTAGGCATTTTTCAGACGCCTTCGCCTGAAAAAACTCTCTTTCACGACCATGACCACGACCGACATGAAGGTAACTGCTTTAAAGAAACTCCGTCCTTCATCCATTTGAAAAGAAAATTTTGTGTCTTCAATCAAACAATATATCATACTCTTATGGACATCAATCTCTACATGTTAAACCTTCGAAAAATTCAGATCCTCTAATCTCATCTCTAGAGAACGCAGTGCCTTACGTGATCTTTTCAACATCGTCATTTTTCCCGCAGACAAAGGTGGCGCGATTGTTGTTTGAGCAAAGGAATTGTACATCACCGAAACAAACCGACAACTGAAGACACCACCACAAACCTCTCCCTAATGATCCCACTAGTAAACATACACACTGATTGAGAGAAATGGCAAATAGTTCCGCTATGCAAACCAAGCTCATAAGGAGAAGGAATCATGCTCGACACTCTAAGAGAACTCTACCCTCACTTGCATCTCCACAGATGTCAGACTGTAATTATAGCGGAATTAATAGACAGCATTCTCCAGCCGATAGTTAGATCTCTTCTTTCTTACGTTCAGGATTCATTCCGTTCGCTATGGACCTTGAACTCTTCACACCTCAATGGTGGACCAAAACCATCATTCTTAATGGATATATGCTCACTGCATACCCCAATTCCATATGATAAGGGATTGGAAGCTCTGGAACACCATCTTGATCTTCAAGCTAACAAGAGCCGACGTACCGCTACCATCTTTCGTTGCTATAGGTTCCAAGCTCGGTACTGTGTACAGGAGATGCATTGACTGTTTTCGTAAATGGATCTCGCTGAAAGAATGTACATCTTCATCTCCACCCTTTTCTCCATCAATAAAAATTTACAGACACCATTTCGGATACACAAGTGTTATATGGCCTCCATTTTTGATAAACTTCAACAAATTATTTTCTCAATTTTTTTGATAAAAGATTTCTCACGTGAAAAGCACTTTGTTTACTATAAAGAGAGAAAAGGGGATTCCCTAGAGTTGTTTTGCTAAGTGCAACTGTTTAGATTGCACAATAGGGGAAGTGGGGATGCCCCAAGATGTAAATAGTAACTGAGTCAAGCTGTTAATGCTTTCAAGATCAAAAATGTAAGATCAGGGAATTCCCCCACGAAGTTATGTATGGAAAGTGATGTGATTCAGATGAAGTAATTATGTGGATTTCAATTGGTCAGCTTATGCAAGGTATGTGTATGCATGATTCTGTAGGTAATATCTATTTTTAGACTGGGACTTTGTGAAGTCAGTATATATTTGTATTTGGTTGAGTCTCGGGGTCAGCAGTTTGTAATCAGCTATACGGTATGGATAGCTAGTTTTTATCTACCATATGGTATGAAATAAACGCACTTAGTTCTATCTATCTATCTCGCGCTCAAATAGGAATAATTGTAGATGTATGCTCCACACAGTGCCATTTTATTAATTTTAAATCATTGAGCAGAGTGCTGGAATTATCTACTGTCGTCTTTGAAGCCGAAAGTGCCGGGAATCAAAATAAGATTCCAACTTGTGGACAGATAGAAATCGTGGTGATTATCTTGTGACTGATACTGTGGAGTATGTCGTCGAGGTACTTATGTTAACCTTGGTCTCCTTGAACTGCTGGACAAAATTATCTCAGGACTGAGAAGATTCCCTGGAATATACTACTGAAGAGTTACATTAATGTGAACTTGCATACTGTCATTTGGAAGTCTTCGCTGTGAGGACAGATCACGTTGAACGCACGCCGCAAACATAGGATACTAGAACTCTTTTATAAGTATAATATCTTAATTGTGTATTATATGTAATTTGTGTTTGACAACCAAATCTTGAACCAAAGCAAGTAAAGATCCTTCAAACTGTTTTATTATATAAAATTTAGATCACTTGTCACAGGCTCATTATTTGTGGTTGAAAGGTATTTCGGACCTTAGGCCGTCCACGAGACGTCATAACAGAATTGGGGCTCGTCCGGGATTGAATTGAGATAAATGTGGCCTTATTGTTCAAAATTTTTACACCCTAAAAAGTGTGGATTAATGATTGTAAACATTGTGCACATTTTTGGCATACAAAATTTTGGTGTGTATTACATGTATATTTGTAGTTTGGTTCAAGTTAATATATAGTGTTGTAGAGTACAATCATCACAATGGAGTTTGATCCAGAAGTGTTCATAGGCAAATACTTGGGAGAAGTTTTGATGAGCTGAGAACGCCTGAGTTAATGAAACTATCCAAGCATTTAGGACTTGAGGCAAAACATGCTATGAGAACGCAAGTCATCAAAATAGGTTGATTGAAAAAGTTGTCCAGGAAGATGTTTGGATAGTCGTACTTTGAAAAGATAAAAGAGGTTCTGGAACAGGGGACTGGTGATGCCGTCAAGTGAAAGAGCTTGCAATTCAAGATAGCTTGAAAAATTAGAATGGAACAGACAGAAAAGAATTGAATTAGAAAAAGAAAAAATGTAAATGCAAAGACTAGATGCAACAAAAGAGATGGAATTGCAAATTGAGAAAGACAAAGAATAGAAAACGGAAAAGTTGCAAAATTAAATGAAACAAAAGGAATGGAAATGCATATAAAAAAAAGAGCTTTAAGCTCAACTAGAGTTAGAAATATTGAAACAACGGCTCTTCATCAGACCTCTTTCCAAGCCCTCTGGTTTTGATGCGGGAAAAAATATCGCCTGGTTCCAAAATTCATGAACAATAAGTAGACAAATCTTCTTACACTTGAGAAATTTGCCATATTTGAAATTGCCCAAGGACTCTTGGACCGTGTTACTACAGTCCGTGTTCATTTGTAAAGCCGAGAAATATATTCGGCCATGTCATTAAACAGATGAGATTATGACGAGTTACGCAGCATTCTCCAAGCATATGATTGGTACCCAGAGGCATTAACAAAAATTCAGGTCTTGTCAGAAAAGGATGACCGACCCATGTTGAATTTGCCGTGTAAAGGAACAAATGTTTGCTCGCTGGCTTCTCTCAAACGAAGTCAGGCCAAATGTTGGCAACTTAGGGAGTTGATGTTAGTCGAAGAGTCCAAACAGTGTCTACATCCCGATATCAAAACACATCTTGCTGAAACAAAATTGCATTTGCGTGAAACAGCCGTAAAGGCCGACGATTATCCATTGACACACAAATTAAGTCATACTAGGTAGGCTAGCCCCGGTAAATTACTAGGTACAACCAATACACATAGTCGGGTTCTAACAATCGTCTCATGGTAGCACTCAGGAGGGAAATCCCAGCCAGGTTCCATTAAAGGGGAGAAAAGAAAGTATGGTGCTTAATCAAAACATGGATGACCAAACACCAGTTCACATCCATAACTGTACTAAGCCAGGACATACAAGGGCACGGTGTTGGAGATACATGGCTTATCCACCAAAAAGGAGGGAGCCAAGAGTGAGTCACAACCAATAGGTGGTGCATTTATTTTGAGTCAGATAAAAAAGAAAATTCATTCATCTGTTCCGAAACAGAATCCCACAAAAGGAAATATGAACACATAAAAAGTTAATGGATGACTTTAAGCCTTTTTTTTAGAGGGATTTGTGTCACTTTCAGGTGATGATAGTTTAGATCCAAAACCCCATTAAGATCATGCGGGACACGTGCTGCGCGCAGTCCATGATATTGAAGATGCCGTTTTTTTTTTTTTTTTTTGTGTTTTTGTTTGTGGGGGGGGGTTTTTTTTTTTTTGTTTTTTTTTTTTTTGGGGGGTTTTTTCTTCCTTTGATATTAGAGTTTTCCACAGTAACTAGTGCATTGATTCAGGATTGTATGGATTGTATTAGGTTGTCCCTCTTCACAAAATGAATTGGAAATCAGACTTGGTTGTCTGGAACTGTCCAATTGGTGTTAGACAAGAATCCCAGTTAAAGGGGTATCCATGCTGATAGGGTATGATTTGGCAGGGGGAAAGTGCTCCCGATCCCATAGTTTTCCCAGTGCCCTGTACGTGATAAATTTGGATGAGGCAATAGACATTTTTCCCGCATGTGCAGTAATCTAGGTCAATGACCAGAACGCCTCACAGGAAACAGTGAGCAGGTGATGAACACAATACTCACACATATAGGTAAGAGTGTTTGAGGGACTTGGTCCAAATTTAGAGGATCCTTGTCTCTCAAACTTAGAGGAATTTGAGTCATCTTACCTCTTCAGGGTAGACTAAATTCCCTGTTTAGGTGAAAATCCATCCCCTAAGCACAAACCAGTGACAAGCGGTAACAATGAAATCCATCCGCTGAGTCATGATAAGTTAGGGACTGTAAAGGAACCCTTAAGCCAGGACGCTGTAATGAGCAGCACAACGACCCTCACTTAGGAATTAGGTGAAAGGCATTGTCGCAACATGAGCCGAGCAAATTCCTGTATTTTCTACAGCAAAAGGTGTCCTCATGAGAAAATGGCGGCCACCCGGTGCACTTGGGATGAGTAATGGAAGGTCGTGCATCAAATTTTAGTGCCAAAGGTATACCATAGGAAGTGATAGCATAGCCCTGATAGTCCCATGCAGGACACTTAGGTGTGAGAAATACACATGACAGCATTAGGGTCATTTTTGGTGGCCTACACTCAGAAAGATGGTCTGAGTATTGCAAGACTTTGTCACTCATGTCAAATGGTGGGCAATCCCAATCAGAAAAATTCCTACTGCTCCCTTGCAAACCAATACCAGCATTTGATTAGCCATTTAGTAGGGTTTATAGATTGCGTAGGACCCTTCCAAAACCAATCAGGAAACAGTATTTACTGGACCATCATGGGCATTCCCACAAATTCCTGCGGCTATACCCTTGAGAATATGGACAAGTATAGTGAAAGCTCTAACAAAGTTTTCACCTAGTAGGCCGTCCAAAATCAATTCAGTCTGATTAAACCAGGATAAATTTTCATTCAGGTTTGTTCCAACAAGTCTTGGACCAGTTGGGAATTTCCCAGTAAGTTCTTCAGCATACCACCAAGAATCTCAGGGGGCCCTAGAAGGTACACCAACATTGAAACAATGATAAAAAACCTATTGTTTTTTTGAATTTGAGAGGATTGGGATTAGGGAGTTCATCTCCTGTTATTTGCTACCAGGAGGCTGTACAAGAGTCATTCTGATTCAGTCCACGATTGGTTTTGGTCACAAAGTTAGGGGACCATTGAACTACTGAAAGAAAAGTGGTTGTTGAAGATCCTGATGTGAATTTGTTAGACTATGTGCTCAATTAGACACAGGCTACAAGACCACTGGAATTGCCACAACAAAATCTCAAACAGACCAGGCAAAAATGAAAACATGTATGACAAAGATGCCAGGAAAGAAAACAGAGTTTCAAACCAGGCGACCGAGGTTTTGGCACTTTTTTCAAATACAGAGGGCTCCTTTGCAAGCCAAGTAATCTGGACCATATGAGATTGAGAGCAAGTGGAGACCTTTGACTATGTGATCAAAACACCAGTAGACGTAAAATCGACAATTATGTCACATAACATGCTCAAAGATCTCATGAAAGAGATAATGAACTAAAGCCTGCTGGTATGTCATCTGATTTAGTGGATTGAGTGTACAGAATGAATGACATCACAGAGTCAGAACCTGACCAAAACAGCACTGTAAACCAGAAAATGATCTGGTGTCAAATTGCAAAATCCTGACATACTTGCCACTTTAGACCAAGAAATTAGGTCACCTCCACAAGTCAACAAGGTGAATTGAAAGGAGTTAATGTCGATGGGAAAACATATTTCCTGATGACCCGGGAGACACATGTCATAACTCATACTTGATGTAGTTGAATCGGATCCGATAAGCAACATCTTTATAGGGTGAATCAATACGTTGCAAAATATCAGGAATGAGGTGAAAAAACATGTTAGACACTGGAATAGGAGAGCAAAGCAATAGTGAATGGAATTCCCCATGTATTCTGGTTCCCACACCTGATGGTTCAGTTGCGTTTTGCCAGATTTTCGAAAAGTCAACCTCTATTCCAAAACCGACTCATATCCGATCCCACGGTTGATGATTCCATAGATAAGTTTGGAAATGCCAAATTTGTTAGCAAATTTGATTTGTTGAAGGGTTATTGGCAAGTGAGTTTCCCCTCACTGACCGTGCAAAGAAATTTCAGCCTTTTGTACGCCCAATGTCCTATACCAATACAAGAGAATGGCATTGGGGTCTTCAAAATTCTGCCGAACAGTTCAGAGGTTAGTGAACAGAGTAGTTGCAGAACATATACAATTGTGAAGCCTATATCGATGATCTCCTTGTGTACATGAAACATGGGAGAACACATAGACAGCTCCTCAGTGTTTGATAAATTATCTCAGGCAGGTTAACTGTGAATCGGGTGAAAAAGGGAATTTTGCATGCAAATGTCACATACGTAGGGCATTGTAGGACAAGGGCAAATAGGCCAATCCTGCAAAAGTTGAAGCAATTGAGAATTTCCCCACACCACAGAGTAAAATAATCTCATGAGATTCTGATGTATGGTCGGTATACAGAAATACTGTCCAAATTTCTCAGAAATTGCGTGTCCGCTGACCAACCTTCTGAAGAAAAACGCAAATTTGTATGGCAGAGCATGCCAAAAAGCGTTTGAGAAATCAAGTCTATTTGATGATGCGCCAGTTTTGGTGGCGCCAAACTTTCAGAAACAATTCAAGTGGCAGTTGATGCCAGTCTTAGGCTTTGGTGGAGTTCTCATGCACGCAGGTGAAAATGATGTAGATCATCCCGTATGTTATTTCTCAAAGAAGTTTGACAAACATCAGAAAAACACTCACAATTGTGTAGAAGAAATGTCTTGCATTGCCTATGCCAAAAAAAATTTTTTTTGTTTTTTTTTTTGAAGGTACTGTGAGTACAACAGTGCACCCCGTTCTAGTGTACACGGATCACAATCCGTTGACTTCATCCAAAGAATGAAAAACAGAAATCATAGACTTTTCAGGTGGAGTTTAACTCTCAAGAATACATCTGGACAAAGACATATCAAAGGAAAAGAAAATGTCTGGCAGATGCCTTGTCCGAGCTGCCTAAAGTTTGTTCAAAATTTGATGGTACAACTTTATTTAATATTTACTGGAATGGCACAATGCCAAGAACATTATAATAAAAAGTGTAAAATTTACACAGTTGTAACTGTATGTAAAATTAACACAAAATGTTAAAGGTAAAAGCCAGATTTTGAAAATTTTCATTTCATTCAAATTTTCTTTTACGGTAGGATGTTATATGGCCTCCATTTTTCTGATTAACTTTCAAAAATATTTATTTCTCAATTTATTGAAAAAGATTTCTCACGGAAAACACCTTTGTTTACTCAAAAGAGAAAAGGGGATGCTAGAGTTTGTTTTTTGCTAAGTGCACAGGTTAGATTGCACATAGGGGAAGTTGGGATTCCCCAGATGTACTTATTAACTGAGTCAGCTTGTTTATGCTTTAAAAGATCAAAATATTGTAAGATCAGGGAATTCCCCCACAAGTATATATGAAAGTGATTTGATTCAGATAATTATTTATGGATTTCAAATTGGGTCAGCTTGTGCCAGGTTGTTATTCATGATTCTGTAAGGTAATATCTATTTTTAACTGGGACTTTGGGACGTCAGTATATATTTGATATTTGATTGAGTCTCGGGGTCACAGTGTAATCAGCTATACTTATGGATAGCTATATTATCTACAATAATGGTAGAATGTATGCTCCACACAGTGAGGAATTTTTGATTTAAATTCCATGGAGCAGGGTGCTGTAATTTTTCTACTGTCGTCTTTGAAGCCTAAAGTGCCTGGAGATCAAAATAAGATTCAAATTGTTGACAGATAGATAAATCGTGGTGATATCTTGGACTGAATCTGTGATTATTCGTCGAGGGACTTAATTTGTCCTTGTCGTCTTGAACTGCTGGAAAATTTCTACTTCAGGACGAGACGATTCCCATGGAATAATACTACCTGAAGAAGTTTAAATAATGTGACATTTTTTGGCATACTGTCATTTTGGATCTTCGCTGTGAGGACAATATCACGTTGAACTGCAACGCCTTCAACATAGATACTAGAACTCTTTTATAATTTAATAATCTTATTGTGTAATAATATGTAATTTTGTTTTTGCCATACCAAATTCTTAACAATCAAGTAAAGATCATTAAAAACTTTTTTATTATATAAATTTGACACTTGTGCCCAATGCTCATTTCTTTGTGTTGAAAAGGTATTTCTGACCTTGGGTCCAACGAGACGTCATAACAGAAGTCAATTCTCGGGATCGTACATTAGTATCGATTGAAACCCTTGCCACTATCATCACTACAACCACCGATCACACATTGCTGTACTACCCCGGGCACCCCAGAAATTCAAAGACTCGATTCCTAATGTACAGTTTAAACTACTGTCGCCAGAAAATTTCTGCATCATAACATTGAACTTTGAGTAAGCTGGTGGAGATATCCAGTTTTCCTAGCAATCTACTACTGAATACATTATCATTGGCCCTATCAACGTATTCGTACATGACAAGCAACTGCTCTATTCTTTCCATATTGATCGCGTTCCTTTTGTTGTCAGCATTATCCCCAGTACTTTCAGGTGGTTAATATAATCAGCAAGCTCCCATGCCAGCACAACAGGCAGAAGCAACCCCCCCCCTCCATCATAAAAAGCCATTTATCGCCTGTGGACGCACCTTGCAAGGGCCAAGAATTCGTGATTCATTGCTCAACACACATATATGCACATTTCCCTGCCACCGACCCCGATGTATATATTTGTCATTGCCACCCAGTTGCCCTATTTTAAGGACCAATGAAGGCAATATTTTGGTACTTTCCATTTCACATCATCATCATCTGGTCTTTCGTGGACGGAATGGAAGAATCACTAGCATGATATCTGGATCTCTTGGTAGACTTCTAGAGTGAGATCTTGCTCTTGATGGTGCAGTTACTGAAGGGGACTTCTGCTTCTGCTTGCTTTCCCACCCGGAGGAGCCCAGAAAATCAAGTGGGAGATGGGTTGGTCGGTGGTGCGGATGCAGTGACCAGCAAAACATAAACGGCGTTGTCTGATCGTTGAAGATATTGGAGGGATATCACCGTATACTTTGGTGTTTGGAATATGATCCTTCCAACTGATGTTGAGCACTCTTCGTAAAAGTTGAGTATAGCACCCGTTTATACGATCTTCCATTTTCTTGCTGATTGTCCAAGTTTTTGAGCCATACAACAGAATGCTTTCCACACAGGCTTTGAAGGATCTGATTTTACTCCTTCGATCTAGCGAGGATTTCCAGATCTTGTGGAGTTTATTGCAGGCGACCCATGCTTGTGCTTTTCTACATTTGAAGTCATGAAAAGAATCCGGAATATATGAACCAAGGTATTTGAATTCAGGTACATTTTCGAGTTCAACTCCTTTGATGGTCTTAACGCAGGCTGACGATGGAATATTTACCAGAAGGAATTTTAATTTTTCCCCCATTCAAGTGTAGACCAACTGCATTTGATGCTGCCTCAACACTCTGTAACAGGAGTTCTGCTTTGTTAATAGATGATGCTAAGAGAGCAATGTCATCGGCGAAATCGAGATCGTGAAGTCGGATTTCTGGATGTCGTCTGCTCCTTCTGGGCTCCAACAGAATCCCAGTTTCATTGCTGATATCTGCAAGTGCATGGCGCATAACATAATCAAGAACTGTGATGAAAATGAATGGGGCCAAGGTGTCACCTTCCCATTTCACCTGTTCAGCTGACAATCTTAAAGGAGAACCCGTACAACGAATAATATTAAACAATACACACTATAAAATAATTATTGACCACATATCGAGTGGTTTCATACAAAAACGGAATTATACAGGGTGTCTCAGAAAGAATTACGCCGTAACTATAGGCGATCATAACTTCAAAAGTAAGTATCACATTTGAGAAATTTAAAAAGAATCTTAATCCACAATTACTTTTAACTTTTAAATGTAAACATCACTCGATTCGGTTCAGTAGTTTGAAGAAATAAGCGATTATGTAACTCATGTCAATGGACACTTCCTTCCAAGTTTGCTCACAATAATGCAGACTTGATGTTAACTACTCGTGTTATCTGTTCAAGCTGTCTTCCTTTCGTTCCCCAAAGAACCGGCCTTGTTTAATATTTTGTGCGTTCAATGCCATTTTGTTCGTTTTATTATAGTAATAAAGAATTACCGTGACAATTATAACAAAAATCCAACAAGAAAAACAAAACATGGTAAATAACAAGAATGATCATCTTTATTAGCAAACAACACCAATACCATCTGTAGAAAATGTGAAATATGTTAGTTGAACTAGGGTGGCACTGCATAGAATTCCAGAAGTTTTAATTACAGGTAGATAAACTGGGAACAATAAGATTATTCACAATAGTTTTTTATTAATTCTAAATTAGACATGTATTCCAATAAGAGGGTGGATTCTACATTTAATAATAACGGCATGATTTGAGTGCAATTCAAAATGCCGTTTTAATTTTTACGGTGTTATTGAAGTACTGGCACGAGACAAGATGGTTGGTCAACATTTTGTCGCCCATACAAGGGCGTTTGTGGTTTTCAGGATACGCGAACTGGTCATAAACTTTCTCTGGTCAGGCAGGAATTTTAGATTAAGATTCCACATAAATCCTTGCAAGAAGACAATCTTCAACAATGTTAAGGAATGTAACTGTGAACGTCAAGTCCAAAATTTGACAAGCGTCGCCGTGAAGGCGGAGAACCGCCCCAACTTTACAGAACATTGCCGCCATCAGACGCAGACGTTTTACAATGTGCCACACAGCCACCGATCAGCTTTCACAGAATTATCCGCTATGAAGCCTGATTTCACCCTTATAGAGCACAAAGGAGGCATTCTCTCCAGCCGGAGACTACCACGCAGAATAACCTTCTGTCAATGGCTAAACACACGAACTTCAAGGTTTTTGACGGAACTTATGTTGGGAGACGAGGCAACGTTCAAGATTAACGGACAATGTCAGCACATACAATGTTTGGGCCTTAACTACAAACAACCATAACACCCACAAGAGACTTTGAGACAAGACTTTATAAAGAAATAGTAGAAAATGAAAGAAGTATTGATTATTTCTCGCCTGTTCTGTCTGTATCACTTTATTATTACAAACTGGAAGAAGGGTCTATTGACATGTGTTACATAATCGCTTATTTCTTCAAAACTAACTAGAACGACGATTGCTGTTTACAATAAAATACTGAACATTAATTGTGGTTTTAAGATTCCTTTTTTTAAATATTTATCAAAATGTGATACTCACTTGTTGTTTAATGGACACCCTGTATAACCTAACAATGAATTAAACATCTAGTCTGACCATGTGCTATTTAAAACTCGCAGCTAGTGTATACGTGTTATGCGATATAACCGGCACGTTTAGGTCATACATGCCATAGGAATCCCAAGGAGGGTTGAAGCCATTCAAAACCAGTCGTCGTGCTGGGCGCGACATTTTGAAATGCACGGAATAATATTAGTTTGGGTGCTGTATACACCATAATGTCATCGATACAAACAAATCGGAAAAATATCAGTGTTGGATGTTGTGTGCTATTGGGTGGTTTAAAGTTTGTCCTAACCATGGCCACACAACAAATGAAATGCACGTCCAGTCGTCTTGATTTAAAAAATAAACCTTAAATGACATACCATCTATTTCACCTAAGCGCGCCTAAGCACATAAGCGAGTGAGTATCTGAGCACAATGATACAGGTGCACTTTATTACACCTGGCCACCTCTAATACATCAATTTGTATCATACCGATTAGTGTATATGCAAAGCGGGCACCCACATCGGCACCCCACAGTATGTGCAAAAGCGGAGGGCAAGCCATGCTTCTATTTTGGTACTCTATGTTTCTTTGTGGTCGGCAAAAACATGCGAGACGATGAATTTCTAAAAGATGACGTAACGTTTTGCCTCTCTATTATATAGAACCTCTTTGGGAAAAATACCATTATGAAAGCATCTTGCGTGAAGATGTATGACGCTACTCTGCAGTCCGGTTATAGCATAACACAAATACATATCCCATATACAGTACAGTAGCGCGAATTTCAAAAGCGCATGGTCAGACCAAATGCTTTTAATTCGTTTGATGGTTAGTAAATTCTGTGTTTCTCATGAAACAACTCCATATGTGTCAATAATTGTTTTTGTAGCGTATATGGTGTAAGTTATCTTGATACAGGTTTCCTTTAACATAAGTGCCTCAAGGTTTGTTTCACTCACGTTGGTGCCTAAGGCGGGGGGGGGGGGGGGGGGGGGGGGTGGGGACGAGGCTAAGGAAACTCATATTTCCCGACGGAATTTTTAAATGAAACTAATACCACTTTGAGGGTTGCTCAGAACCAAGGCCAAAAGGTGCAATATAAATGAGTTCCAGTTTATCCTCTGGAAATTAGGCGCAATCTGTTTTCGAAATGCGTCAAAATCGCTCAAAAAAGTAACTTGATGTTTCCGCGGCATGCTTCAACAGCATACACATTGCAACTCATTTTAGTCCGGACGCCATTTCCTGATTTTTGCTCTAACTTAGGAATGTGATTATCCAGGTTTTTTTTCTCAACAGATTTAATGCTTTAGACCATATAGTTGAAGAATCAAACTGCTAACAGTCTATCAGCATTGAGGGCGTTTTGAGAATTAGCGGAAAACAAATGGCCGCCAAAGTACCCATTTTTAAATGAGAATGATCAACTCTTTTTTAAATGATCGATGGTCTACAAATATTGTTGTTTTGTTATGCCAAGATCTATACAAAAAGTAGTTTTAGTATACCTGGAGGTCTCAATTTAATAGTTTCTCGTTATTTTACATTCCAGTTGTTTATTAACGATGGCGTTTTACTCATAAATGTAACAACACAAGGGGGGCAATGTCAAACCATGTTTAAACAAGGGGAAAAGTTGAAGGTTGTCCAAATTCGGAGGATTAATGTCATTAGATTTTGCAGGCAGATTGGCAAGACTACAGATAATAATAACAATCTTGATATAGCGCCTAAGGACAGAGGAAGCGAGGGCCGACAAGAAAAAAGAGCAATTTAATGTAAAAAAAAGAGAAAAGAAAATTGACGAAAGGGGCGGGGAGGGGGGGGAAGGGGGGGGAGGGGGGGGGTGTGGGTGGGAGTGGGGGGGGGTGGGGAAAGGAGGCTTTTTGTTTATTTTTTTTTTTTTATAAAATAACAGATACAAAAAGCATAGGTAAAATTCTACTGTGAAAAACAATTATGATATACATCATATACACCAATTTCAGACTAATTAGGCGAATAATTTAAGTAGCAATTCAACCGACAGTATTCACAGCCGTGTGTATGGACAAACAAAGGCAACGTATACCACACTGACAGAGGCTAGAATAAATGTATGCAGGGGCTGCAAGAAATGCGGGAGCTGGGAAACGCCCTCCGGGAAATGGTAGAACGCTTTGTGGTATCTATGGGCAAACATTGCATTTTTGTGCTCCTGAGGAAATAACAACTTTTTGCACCCCTGAATGTATGGACAAACTAGAACTGGAAAGCCAGGAGCAACATAGTCCTGATGATCATGATTAGATAGTCTTTAACTTTTGCCATAGTATCGTTATCGTTGACATCTAGTTGCGCGAGAAAAAAATCTCTTTTAAGGAAAGCAGAACTCAAGAGTGATCTGTACCAAAAATATAACAAAACTATATCCAAAGATGTTCTAAACGTCACCACAACAATCTCACAGCCCTTGACTTACGCAGATGATCTAGCTCTAACAGCCGATTGATATGTGGTGCACAAGATTCACTAACATTCACTTGAGAATGCTGCATCTAAATTGCATATCTAAATGCAAAAGACAGACGGATTATGACCGTCAATGAAGAAGTTAAGATACCAGCAACCTGCTAGATGAGCTACCTCTTCTATCAGCCAACTAAGAGTGGAACAGGACCAGGCCCTTATAACATACCAGCAGAGTTCTAATTGCAATGCGGCCACGGTGTCTAG
>JAMKCH010016886.1:0-60693 GCA_023653785.1 Ophioderma brevispina
TGCATCAAATGAACAAAAAAGCACTAACAGTTTCTGATATATACCATAATAATAGCTAATATCCGGAGTTACTGGACAGTACCAAAATAACAGCACAAGGCGAGTCGATTAAAATGTAAACATTTCCATTCCGTCCAATCCCAACATGCCTTGACCCGTAGCCGACCATGCTCCCATTTGGAAGAGGGCGCTTATAAGAAGAGTGATGGGTTTTAAATTAACATTGGTACTCTTTGGAGTTCAGTGGATTTGTTGTTTCATTATCCAGTGTGTAAAAGAATAATTTTCTGTTTTAATTTCGATAGAATAACAATAAACATAACACAGTTCGTAGAGAACTATTTCTATCAATTCCGTCCGACATGAAAGGTTTTTCAGCGATAAAAGGAATCTCACAGGACTATTTAGGAAATGGTCATATCGATATTTTAGTAGGAGGGTGACCAGTATCCATATAGATGAGAAATGATTGCAACTCATTTGCTGGCCAACTACAGCTATTGGCTCTTCAAATTCATCCGAACAGCTACGATCATTGTGAAAACACAAGCCAAATAAGAACGAATAAATCTTATTTTACTGTCGTGTAGGTTAGGTAGGATAAAGCTGATAAAGCAAATTAAAAACAAGTCAAAAAAAATGCCTAAAAGGCAGATGCGTTGAAAACAAATACATGCACGGAGGAAATTACACTTTTACAGTAGGCCTATATGCAATTACTGTAAGATGCACCCCACGACCCCCGGGAATGGTGCGTCATGGGGGGTCATGTACCAAAAAATAGGGGACGTAGTGCTCCATCATGAAGATTTGGTCCGTCACAGGCATGAAGAATGGGGCGTGTCAATGTCAGTCATTTTACCCGGGTGCGGTTAATAAAATGCATTGCAGCATGAACAAACAGGTCTGTCCGCATATACGGCTATTTAAAAAATTCCTTAAAAACTCAATTTGCTTAGCACCAGCGGTACAGTCTACTTTAGAGTATGTAGTTCCGTCAAAAAACCAGGCTAGTCGTTAACTCCATCCCATGTATCTGTGGTGGAGTGTAGAAGCATTTAAAAGTCCGTAGAGATGTGTGTACGGAATAATGTTTCAACAAATTGTTAACCCTCGTGTTTTTGTTTTAAGTAGTGTCCATATTGTTAATGGTAAGATTTATGTGATTGAAGTTCAAAAGAAAAGATAGAAGAATAAAACATTAACGATGAGCTTTCTCCAAATTATTTTTTACAATCTAATATGAAAAAAAAAAACCCATGGTGTGGGTATTTTTTTTTTTTTGGGTGTTTAAATCTGGTTGACATGTACATTACGACGTATGTGTAATCAAGTTGTTGAACGCAAAAGGCAGATGTTTCCCTTTTGGCGGAACTCGTATTTTACGCGATGCATAAAAAATATGTCCCGGCGAATGTCGCGATCACTAACACATGTAAATTAAATGCAACTACAGCAACCCACCCCCTACCCCAACACCCGAAACACCTCACTCCATCCCAACACCTGCAAAACCACAACACCCTGCAAAAACCCATGGCCACCCCACTGTCCTCCTTAACACCCCTCAACACCCCAACCCCCGCACACCCCACCCCCAATACCCTGTAACATGCCCCCTTCCCCAATACCCGCAACATGCCACTCCCTCCAACAACACCCGCAACACCCCACCCTAACACCCTGCAACACCCTTACCCCCTCCCCAACACCCTCACCCTCCCCAACACTCCCACCCCTCCCCACCACGTTCACCACCCCTCTGCAGCAAACCCACAAATCCCCTCCTGAACACCATGCAAACCCCACCCCCTCCCCACACCCCGCATACACTAACCCCCTCCCCAAACACCCCCCAAAAATAACCCCCTCCCCAAACACTCACACCCCTACCCTAGGCTCGTGTTCTCATATAGCGAAGGAATTTGGCCTTCGACGTACTGTTTCAGAGAAACAGTAATTACGCAATCGCTCATTTGCATGTACCTAAGCCGCTTGCCGCCATTATATCACAGTACTTCAAATGGCAAAAAAGATGTGCCCACGAACGGCTGTCATGCAGTGCAGGATTTTTGAGTATCCAATGTAAGTTGTTCAAAAACTATAGCAATTACGCTTGATTTTGCATATTAATTAGCTCATTTGCAATCAATTTGCCCAAAATAGCCCAACATCTAATCAGGTCAGATCGGAAACAACGCTTCACACCGCCTTCCTTCAGCAAGGTTATATCATTATGCGCCTTACGGAACTCCAGAAGAAAAACTTGTACACAGGCTTGCAGGAAAATTTCATAAATTTGCAAAGGAGATGACGTATTTTATTAGCATATTTTACGCCCAAAATCTAATCCGAATTGAGAAACTCATCAACCCGCTTCTTTCACCAAGTTACAGCATTGTTGCCCTTACGGAACTCCAGAGATAAATCGTTATAAAACATGGGTTAAGAATTTTATCACGGACGAACGATGGACGCTGCTCATTTAATTTTATAGTCCCCGTTCCGAACTTGTGCGGCGGGGACAAAAGGCACTGAACACATTTACCGCAGTGGCTTTCGTGGCAAAATTGGTATCATGGTTAGCTGGTTGTACATGGGTTGTGTGACTGACTGCAGGGAAAAGAAATGCTGTATAGCCATATTTTCGCAGACAGATAATTTTCGGTTTTAAGCAGATTGTACATTTTCATGGGCGTTGAATTCGCGGGCGTTTATGGTTATGTCTATATAATACATAGTAACAATGCTTAATTTTCACACTTTCATGGGGTTTATTTTGGCGGATGTGTCAGGTGGATTCTGCGAAATCGCCGACAATAAAAACACTGCCAAAAAAAATTTAGCTCATACAGAGTTCCTCTCCATCACATACTATGTATTATCTGCGTAACTACAATGGTACACAGGTTGTAGTGTTATTTTGATACATTCAAAATTCAATCGGGTCGAGAAAAATAATATTTTAGATCCAATTCAAAATTCAATCCGTCACAATTTATATTCATTTATTCAAATTAATTCAGGTGCACATAGAACCACACTCATTAATTTTGATTCAAATCCAGACAATACTGATTCAATTCGATTCAATTCAGATCATCAAATGCATATATTCAAGAGTATACTAGAAGAGCGGCACGAAGCGGCAGCTACCGAACATATCCAGTTAACAAAAACTGAATCATATATTACATTATCTTATATGTCTCAGTGTATTATGATACAATATGTGGGGTGAATGATGCCAACCTCTTTTTCACTTTATTAACAGAGAAAAATGTCTAAAAACCGTACTGAAAAATGAGAACACCTTGTATCTGAAATATACAATCAGTCACTTAATTCATGGATGAAATTGCCGCTTATATTCCCAAAATTAATTGATTACACCAATTTTACGTAAACGCACCACAAGATATATCATGCTTTAGAAACACTTTTATAGACTTTGGTAACACCAAGGTCATGCTTTTTTTTTAATTTTGGAGGTAAAAAATACAGCAAGCGTTTATGTATTAAGTTCTTACATGAACACTTCCAAATTAATGATTGAAAGCCCAAAAAAACCCACACTTATCGGAGTTGCCACATTACATGCCCCATTTGCGTCCTTGCCCACTTGACCTTTACTGATTTTGATATTATTTTCCATTAGAGTCCCCCCTCCCCCACCCCAAAAATAAAGAGGTTAATTTGCATAAAACGTATATCAGTATCGAGAGAGAAGTTAGAATTTAAATAAAGGTAGGTCCTAGCTGCCATTCTGAGATTTTGGTATTAGAAACAAACCTTACAATAACCCCAAGTAAAATGTAGGCCTGTGAAATGTTTTCTTTAGGCAATGGTACGAACAAAGACTGGGGTCCCAAAATGTGGTAAACCATTGTGATTGATAATGCTTGCTCTTAATATCATACCTTTTAAACTAATTAGCTCAAAATTAGTGACATCCTCCATTTGAAGTACAAAAACACGATAGAAAAAAAATGACCCCCATTGACTTAAGATAAGTAAATCACGAAAACTTTCTGTGATGTGACTTGCAGAGTCCTACCTATGACTCATGAACCAACACAGGCCCAGTACATATTATAACATTTTAGCAAACATTTCATTTGCTCCTCACTTTATCATTATCATATAAGAAATTAATGTGTATTTACATTTGATGTTATTATTGGTGCACTGTTTAAAATGATCCTAACATAACAGCGTTTTGACTGTAGCCGGGACTCAAAAGGCAATACTGTAAAAAAGGGGACTCGAAACGGGCAAATGACTGTAAAAAACGTGGTTTAACTGTTGTGAGTCCCGCTGCCAGTCAATCGCTGTTATTTTAATGAACATTTTTAACAGTGTGTATAAGCATACTTTAGTGCAAGTGTTGGAATTCTCAGTTATGGCAGTTACCAAGGCAACTGCAATTTACCACAATTTGAAGCCACTTTCAGTCATTTGGGACTAAAATATTACAAGTTGATGTAATTTGTAAATGCTGTGTTTCGTTACTGCCCAAAGTTTAGTTAGATTCCCATTAGCATCATTTGTCAAAAGAGTGTTTGTAGTGCAAACCAGTGATCAAATGATTGAACTTGCATAGTTTTTGCCTTGAAAATGGATGAAAAACCATCAAACCATGTTGTTTTCTGCCAGTCAGGGAATTACAGCTAACATCCATCTTGACACATCAGTAACATACACTTTTGTTTCTTTTTTTCTTTAAAAAGAAGTGAAAACTCCGAAATTACTACTTAGCGGTGAAATATGCCCTTTTATCAATTATAGGTTCAATGTTTGATTTGACAGTGTATTCAAATCCAAAGTGTGGATGAAAGAGAGTGTGAATGTCTCGTTGGCAGCCCTGGCGAAGTTGCAAATGATATTCAGGATATTGTATGAAACTGTTTTTAAGATAAAATTGGACTTGAATGAGGGCATCTCGAAAGGTGCTGAGAATCTATGTTCTTGTGATGGGTCCTGCCACAAAACTTTCATGAGGGTAGGTGCCATCAGGAGGTTAGTTATGGCCCAATAGGTATGAAAGAATCACAATAATACTATCACTTGACTTACAAATTTACCAGGGATCAAAATTATAGGATTTAAATCCGGTGCAAAAAACATTGAATTCTGATCCAAAATTGATCCTTTAATAGATTATGATTCAAATTAAATTAAATCCGGTAAATTAAAACTTTCACTTCAGATTAATTCATGGATCAAATTAAAAATCGCCAAAAATAATTTTGATCCAATTCATTCAAAGGCATCGCAATAAACTATACGGTGTGATGTGTGTGTGTGTGGTGTGAATACCGCATGGGAAAATCATTGGGCAAAAGTTGTGAAAGTTCAACCAAAATGGTTGGTTCTTTATTTAGCATGCTTGGGTTGTGTTTCTATATTGATTTGCTCATGGGGGAAAAAACACCCCGGTGGCTAGGATTGAGCA
This sequence comes from Ophioderma brevispina, assembly GCA_023653785.1. Classification (NCBI taxonomy): domain Eukaryota; kingdom Metazoa; phylum Echinodermata; class Ophiuroidea; order Amphilepidida; family Ophiodermatidae; genus Ophioderma; species Ophioderma brevispina. The sequence goes on from JAMKCH010016886.1 coordinate 5,456, forward strand.
AGAAACGTTATCTGAATTGAGGGCAAATTTGCCAACAAAAGCTAATACCAAAGTTGCTGTGAAAATCATAATTAAGGCGAATTACGGAGCTGCCCCTGCCCAATTTTCTCAAAAATCTATCCAAATATTTTGGACAGATGCAAAATTGGATATGAAATGGCAATGCTTTGTCTGGAGTCTCTGTGTGTATGGAGCTATGACTTGGATATGTCCCAACATGTTAAAGTCTAAAAACTAACGGTGCATTTAGTGATTTCAGCACCTTCTGTTTTATTCATTTGATTCATAGAATTCCTTGAGGAAAAAGCTATTCTCAACATTGAGATGATCCTGATCTTGAAAGTTTTGTGTTAGGAGCAATTGCTCATTTCCATGGTCCCATAGACTACTGTGCTGTAATTTCAGTTTACGGACAGAAAATACAAAAATTATGAATTTCTTACAGATGCGGACCAAATTTGCACAAGATTGGGCACACATGGAAAATCTCAAATTGTTTTAGGTAAGTCAGGGGGACAAGCTTGATCACGAAATGCCCCTTTAGGACTAAGGCGGAATTGTTTCTGATCTGTGGAAGAATTATTAGCTAGGTATTTTTGGGTGTGTCCATTGTGTAATATATTTATGAGTTAGACTAGTGTAAAGACTTTTTTACAGAATAAGCTGTCTAATACTTGTAATCCTTTGATCCTTTTATAGAAGATTTTGTGCTAGGCTAATTCCGTGCAGTCTTCCATGAGGGGTGAACCGATTTTTTGTGTGGGTAAGTTTTTTCTTACATGTATCCTATCTCAAAACGTACCTATTATATGAGCCCTTCTAATTTTGCTTCTAAAGAATGTATTCCCAGTTTGAACAAAGGGCTCTGGGTGAAATTTGGAAAATTTTCACTTGATTACATGTCACAGGCCTCACTTCAAATGACAATTTTCATTGGATAATGTCTGACAGCTTGAATAATCATAAAACTAGGCGGCCTGGGTTTGCGATCATCTGGGTTTCACAATCACTTGACCTTGAATGACCTTGATGACCTTGTCTGACCTTAAATTTTTGGCATCAACATCCGGTTTCTGTCCATACACCAATAGTTGACCTCTTTTTGACCTTGCATGACCCCCGATGACCTTTGATCCACTAACCAATTCAAACTCGGTCTTCAGACGGTAAAGGGCACATCCCACCAAGTTCAGGAATGTGCGACCTTGTCCCGAGAAGAGAACGTGGTCAGACAGAGACACACACACACGACCACCGGTGTTATATCAGTTGCATTGAAGATCCAAAAAAATGAATAGTTCCACTATATATTAAAAAATGAAGCACAGCGCCCTCATCTTAAGTGATATAAATTCTGTAAAAGGGAATTGGTTAATTCATTCCCATAAAAGTGGGAAATATACAAAATGTTAGTATGCATTAAAACTGCATGCCCTGGATGATGTTAAATTTTAATGAGAATATATGATAATTTTTCCACAGTCCATGTATTTTTGCACTTTTATAAAGGTCAATTGGTCCAATCAGGTGTTCATAGAAACAAAGATGTTTCCGCAAAGTCTGCCCTCATATTTTTCCAAACTGTTTTGTTTTTCAGTAGAATTATCTGCTTACCAAGCATTAAATCCACCTGAAGTAAATAATGCAAAAAAATACTGTAGGCCCTATTAAAAAGATGAGTTGGTATTTTTCTTGTCAAGCACGACAGAAAATCCAAAGTATGGTTCTCTCATAGGGGCTGATTAGAGCAGGCAAGGCAGTAATGTTTATTTTACTTGTTTGTTCAATAACCTCTAAACATTCTTGATAAGCAACTTCAACCGAACAAATGCAACTTATAGAGAAACTAAGATCCTCAGAAAATGGCCCTCGAGTCTTAAAATTAGGTCAATTCAAATTTTGTAATGGAAGAATTTAATGAATTAGAGAAAATCATGGAATTGATCAGGGTTAAGAGAAAATCATGGAAGTGAATTGTGCCCATTGTCTTAAAATTTGCCAAAAAGCATCTTCATCCTCACGGATGGAATAAAAGGCTACTCCCTGCGAACACAACAAATTTTAATTCCTAATGCAAGATTTCCAGGGATGTGGTCCATTTGTCCCCACGGGAACAGGGTTGTGTGTGATTCCAGAATTTTCCCAATTTCAGGCTTTTTGTCCAAATTTATTCTGCAACTTTAAGATTTAATTTCAGTGCTATTCTAAGCATGTTAGGTCAATTGTACACATTTTCAGGATTTTGTACCAAATTCAGGATTTTTTTTTTTACCAAATTCGGATTTTTTACCAATCAGGGATTTTCCACAAAACTCAAATCACACCATGCCACTCTTTCAGGAAAAAAAGCGTCATCTGTGTATAGTAGGAAAGTTTTGAGCTTCAAGTCTGGTATATTGGTCACTCTAAAGTATATGCAGTGTTTACACTGTGTGTGGGGGGTGTGGCAATCGCAGGGGGGCAATTCGTTGAACTGCGAGAATCAGGTTTGATTTTCGCAAGGTATTTGCGCGAACAATTGATTCGGACCACTTCGTAAGATTTTGAAAATTCAAATTATTATAGGGTTATAATTGGCCTGTTAAAGTATGAAAAAGAATTCAATTTGTATTAACTAATATATGATGAGTTATCCATCCCATATTTGATTCTAAGAGCTGTACAAATACAACAAGATTTTTGTAGCGAGATTAATTGAGTTGAAGTGTCTTGTGAGCAGCCACAGTGGTTTCCTTGTCTCACATTTCGACACATTTTATGCCCATCACATTCTGTTGGGTGTGACGAACTAAGTTTGGTTTTTTTTTAAGAATAAATATATGTTGTACCATTTTTCCCATCATTAATGACATCATTAGACCTTGCCATTGGCTTTGGCCTTTTACTTTTTCCCCCTAATTATGTTACAAATGAAGCATGTTGCCTTGACAAACTTAGATTTGTCTCTTTACTCAAACCTATAGTTGTTCAGGATGACTACATCACATGACCCAAGGTTTGTAACACTACCTAAGGCTTCGACTTCCACTAAATTGCCACTGCTCATACTTGAAAGAGGCGAAGACGTCCATTTTAATTCCAAGATGAGTCCTTAACACAAATAAATAGTATGAGTTCTTTAAATAAAACTCCAAGGTGAGTCCTGAACCCAAATAAAACCCCACGTGTGAGTTCTTTTAATTAATAAAACTCAAGATTCCTTCGTTGCTTCCCCGCGAGCGTGTTTACGAATGGCAGACTGAAGGTAAATCCGAGACCAGAAATTTTACCCGCGTACCTCAATATATCATGTTGGAAATTTGATATGCCAATTTCTTTATTTATGATAAACTAGTGGAAATAGTCCAAAGTTGATATTCAAAAGAAGATCTTTATTTTTTCACCCATTTAAGTCGTTTTCAAAATTATTTTGCCGTTTTAAATGAACAACGCGTATTTTTATACCTCCGTTTTCATAGAGGCCTATGGTTTTATACGGTACTTTAGGTACGTTGTGGTAAACACATGGCTGGAGGAGGTCACGGGCGTGTCTTGCCATCGGGGAAGGTCCATTTAAATGTCAATTTTTATTCAAAACAATGAAGTTATTGATGTTTCGAATGCGTGATCTATCAAGCGATGCACGGATTTTGTCAGGTTCACTAGTCGACGTGTATTACTTCGTTTTTTGACAATAAAATTGGGACTATATTCGTCTGGGTTCTTTAAAGAGACAAATACGTGTTTTGTGATTCTCATATTTCAAATATTTATCGGTCATTTCGCGTTAAGCATATTTTTTTCTGATTGGGGATTTACGAGAATCAACTTTGATTCACGTACGCATAATCTTCCGAGAATCATGGCACGAATCGATTCGCGGATTCGCGTCGAAATTGCAGCCCTGAATCGTGACTAAAATCCCAAGTTAATTATTGTGGTGCTTTTGGGACTTGATTCCCTGTATTTTAAATAGTTAATGGGAGAATAGAAATATAATGTATTACAGGTAGCTGGAGCAAATTCATGTTGAAACTTGGGTTACAACCCTGTCATGCTGCTGCATCAAAATCAAAGGTGCACAACATGCACCAAAATCTGGAACATTAAGGGGAATCTCGGAAAAAAACGACGGAAAATCTGGTAACCACCCATAAAAAATTACAGTGGAGATAAAATGTACTTTTGTCTTTAATCAGGATTCAAGCAATCCAAGTGGGCTATGTTAAGACAATCATGCCAGTAACAAAATACCAAAGACTTAGACTTTAATGCTTTTTTGTTCTGTGCTCCGGGTAAGCAAAATCGATTCTTATCACTTTCAACAGTGCTCTCAGTATTATCCCACCTATAAAAATGGACATTGCTCTGGATGTACACCAATGTATCAGAAAGGATAAAGAAAGGTTAAAGTTAGGGTTTCAGTGGCCTGCTTTTGACACAGTTATCTTCTAGCGGAATGGGGATTGTTGCATTGTAAAAAGTTAAAATTTGTTGTGTTATTTTTTTGTGCTTGCTATTTCACTTGTTTTACTGCTCTTGCATAGACCGATCTTACTCAAAGGAAATATATTTGCACAGTTTTTTTTTTCTGGAAGTGCTTCAACACATGAATAATAAATACAGGTGGAAAAATTGGGATTTTACCGTAATCTGAGATGATACTCCGGCCATGACAAGTAGGTTGAAATAATGCGGCCTCAATCCAAACATGAATAAAAATGATGCTGCGGTTTTAATTTCGACTCTTAGACTACCATTAAAACAATCCTTCATTATGTCCGGCGTGATCTTGCATTCATTATTCAGCCGGAGAGGATAACGAGGAAACCAAATCTGAGATAGTCAAGGGATATCTATCCGGGTAAACCATTGACTAGCGGACATGACGATGCAGCATAAAAAATTCATTTACTCCAAAACTCATTTGGTAGTTCTCAATGATTTTCTCGACCCAGTGACTATTTATAGACAGCGATTCTGAATGTACCTATGTGTAGGTAATAGCTGAGTTTGGTTATCATAAATGCATGGCGTGCTGATAATTAAAACGTGGGGCTGGCTTGCTCCGATGTATTAGTTTCCGGCTTGATGGGTATATGTATGGCGTGAATTGGTTTATCACATTGTGAATGAGACGGGTAGATAGTAGACTTGTAGTGTACACTGGTGGAATTATGCGTGCCTCTTGGACGCTACTTGGATCTCTTTGGTACCCTGGTTGGATGATACGGCCTCAAACCTTGTTATGCGATATAAAAGTGAGAGTTCTAAAGCATCATTTGTTGTCTAGTGGGATCATGTTCAAATTCGGAGCTAACAAATCGACACACTTCTGTGGCTCATTGCTTTCTGCTATAAAACAACGTGTACCAACACGTCCAGGTGACATGATAGGTAGTCTGGATTAAACCCAGGGGATATGAAAATGTGGTGCTCTTCATCATAGGAATTTGTGTGTTGATTTTGAGTATTAATGGAATGCCTATTGAAGTATGATTGATGTAAGAAAAATATAGAATTATAGAATATGGAATTTTTCATATAGGGTTCATTTGTGAATACACCACACACAGTACTTCACACATCTCTGGTGTCATTTAGTGCTTTTATCTCCTCGCTCTCTTTTCTCACTCTCTTCAGTGTGTTGCTGTCCGACGTTGCTGTCGGACTTTGTCCTCTCTCTCACGAGGCTTGGCATCTATATAAATTTGCACTCTGTTGCAGTAGTATGGGGTATAATTATATAATTTGCAATGATATTGTGGCAAATTGGAATATATTTCATTATTTTTTTGCTGCCAATGGCTTTGCTGCTGTTTCACACAAGCAAGAAAAGAAAAAAGTGTGTTGTAGTAATCATGAACACGAAAATTGCTCATCTGCAGATGAGTAGATTATGACACGTATACACTAGGCTCTCATTAAATAACCAAAATAATATTTGTGGAAAAAAATTAATGAGCCCATGGTGGTTTGTTTTAATAGCCTTGGATGCAGATTTTCAAAACTAAATGAGCCATGATCGTTGCCGATGTGGTGTGTTCAGCACTTTTTATTGATTGGTAATGTAGTTAACACTTAACTGCCGGGGTTTGCACTTCCGTTAGGGCATAACGGGGGTGCGCCGGGGGGGGGGTCCGAGGGGACTTCCCCCCCTAAGAAAAACCACTCCTAAAGGGGTTTTTAGATGAAAATCCCACTGGATAGAAGGCTTCAAAGACTCAACAATAAAAAAATAAAAACTGAAGAAAGTTGTCCGGTAATATTTTAGTAAGAAAAATTAGGGGCAAAAACATTGATTTTAATTTTTGCGTCAAAATGTTTTTTTTGCTTTGATAAAAGTTTTTTTTTCCGAATGCGTTTCTGAATTTTTCTCGGCAAGGGATTCACGCTAGACTTTTTGTGGCTGATTGCTTTTAACATGGTGAAGTAATTGATGAACTAATTTAACATATAAGCACAAATAGCAATGTCTTGGGGCCATTTCTATATTTTTTTAGTGTAATTGTTTAATTTACTAGGTTCCTACAGTAAAACGCTATACGATATATATAAAATATATGACAACCAGTGTCCTGCCACTATATCTTTCAATAGTTTTTTTTACTTCCTTATTTACTTGTTATTATGTGCCACTCTGGTGTCTGCCTTCTGCTGGCTGCCCCCTCACGCACCCTAAGTCTGTTAGTCCCTCTATTCCGCTTTTTCCTCTTGTCATGGGCACTTCGGTTAGTGCCCTCGGGGGGGGGGGTTCATAGGGACCCATGAGCCTCCCGCCACCACGAACGCGCGTGGACAGGGGAAGGGGGGGGCGACCGAAGGTCAGAGCAAAACGAAAATGGAGACAATGAGAAGAAATAGAAGGAGATAACCAGAACAGAGATGATCCTAGGGAAGAGGGAACAAAATTATGTCCCGGGAACGCTCATTCCTTGCCCTTTTTGCCTCCCCGTTTCTCTCTGCCAGACCGGGCTCTTATGCCCTCTCCCTCCTCATCAGCTCGCATACTCTTATTACCTCTACGAAAAGAATTAAATACACAAACCTCTATATTTCAGGGCCGCGTCGTGGAACAGAGGAAAAAAAAAAAAAAGAACGGGATGAAGGGAAAAGTGTTGCGGCTGGGGTGGTTGTTATTAAATAAGGAATACTGGGAGGCACTGTGTGTTGTCTTCAAGCATTGGGTACAGGAATGCGTAGAGGTGTTTGACACTATGGCTAGTAAAATAGTAAAATCTCACATTCTACTGGCAAGAGGTTCATGGATCCTTCCATTGTCACCAGTTGTATGTTAAAAATACACCCAGGGTGTGGGGTATGATATAGGCCCGATCAGTCCATGTCAAAGATCGCACAAGTACAACCCCCTGAACTGGGCCTTGGTGGATTAGCATATTGCAACTCATACTGAGGGTCTAAACTCATCACCTGAAGCAAGTGAGGTGCTTCTGATTTAAAGGAAATTATGGTACTAAATTTGGGGGATATAAACATAAAACATATTTATATGCATGGCTGACTATGAAGGGTACAAAGTTTGCTATTGAAGAAAAGAAAATTACTGTGGGTGTATACGGGTCGATGTCCCAGGTGCACCCATGCACCAGTGCATGTAATACTGACTCTGTGCATGTGGAATTTTCTCTGCTGTGCATGTTATTTTTAGTTTTCAGCCCTTATTTGGGAAAAAAAAAAGCTACAAGGGCATTGTAGAATTTTATTCAAAATCGACAACCTGGGGGTATAATCCCTAGACCCTTGCCCTTTCAAGTATCATTCAAACCAGACATGGACAGGTGGATCGGGTTAGTACAGTGGGTCCTTCCGGGGCTTTGCCCCACTGTGGTTCCCAGGGTTTTTGAACTCGGTTCAGGCCTGCGATTCCAGTTGCGTTTGGTTTCCAGTCCATACTGGCCTCCTGAGGTTTTCTCTAGGTACTTTGGTTTCCTCCTGTTCTGGGCTTTCTTTCCTAAGCATGTCCAATATCGAGGGTTGACCAACAGAAGACGTAACTCACACTAAAACGAAATATTAAGAATTTCTTTAATTCCTGCTGTTTCATAATCAAAATGGTCTTTGCTTTATTAATGTTTGCTTACCGTTACCATATATGAGCTTTATGAGATGTTACATTGAGTAATGAATAGATTTGCTTAGTAGAAAATAGTAAACATCCAGATTCTCAAAAGCAGTATTACAGCCAGAATTAAAGACATGCTTTATTATTTCTTTAGGGGTTCCGTCCTTCTGATTCTCAACCCCGCATGATGATTGTAAAGTGAATTAAAAAATACCAACCACGTATCCTTTGGACACACCTCAATTATGCAATAGTGTTCAATACTATGGCTCGATCTCAACCATGATTACCGGCCAGGATCTTTTTGATTGCATGTTGACCAGACCCCACAAAATCTTTTATATCTTATACATTTGATTCCATTGTATGTACCGTATAGTATTTACAGTTAACTTTTTTGCCGAAAATTATTTTGCATCTCATTGCAAAGTATGGTTTTATCCATGTGGTCCGTAAGGTAGGGTAATAAACACTCGGATCTTTATCGAAATTCCAGTAGCAAGATGAAATGTAGGTTGACCCTTGAAAATGTAGACGTGCTTACTCTGTAATTGCAAGCCCAAAATGGAAAGCTTGAATTAATAATGTCACATCCAGGGTGCAAGGCAAAAATATGCAGGGATGGGTAAATAGAAATTAACGGCAAATCAATAGAAACGTACAAGGCATCATTAGGTGGTAAGGCCGTGCATGGGAATGATGGCTTGTTTAATGCATCTGCTGGCCATTAATTAGTCCAAGTGAAGTCTGTAATGTCACACTCAGTTTTGTTACAAAATAATGTCGTCACATCTAGCAGGCATGATGTATTAGCTTGCTGTGAAACACTGAACAGGCATTGTTTGTTTTTGAAATTGTTTTTAAGTTAACAGTTAGCATTTTCCTATCTGTATGACTCAGTTAATGATCAGAAGAACCCACTGCCCTACGTCCATGAGGTCTTCACACATTGACATAAAGTGAACATATGGGACATTTGTCCTGATTTTATTGAAAAAATTTATAATTGTTCTTTGTTATATTAATGTTTGCTGACGTACCATATAAGAGCTTTGAGAGGTTTACATTTGAGTAATGATAGATTTGCTTAGTAGAAAATATTAAACATCAGAATTCTCAAAAGCCAGTATTACAGAGAATTAAAGAAATTCTTTAATATTTCATTTATTTTTCTAGTTTTTTTTTTTTATGTTTAAATTATGTATGGTTTGTTTTGTAAAGTGAATTAAAAAATTAAAAGTATCCTTTGTGCCACTAAAATTTATGGGGGGCAATAGGGTTCAATTACTAATGGATCGTCCTCACACCATGTACAGACAGGATTTTTGATGCATGTTGACCAGACCCACAAAATCATATCTGATACATTGATTCATTGATGTACCGTTATAGTATTATCAGTTAAACTTCTTGCCCGAAACTATTTGGGCATATCATGGCAAAAGTGTGGTTTTATCCATATGTAGCGTCTAGTAAGGTTAGGGTAAGAACACTCTAGATCTTGATCGAAATTCCAGTAGCAAGCTGAAATGCTCAGGTTGACCCTTGCAAATGTAGGCCATTGCTTACTCTGTAAATTGCAGCAAAATGGAAGCTTGAATTAATATTGTTCACATCCAGGTGTGCAAGGCAAAACCTATGCAGGGCTGGGTAATAGAAATTCATCGGCAAATCAATACCCAAAGTACAAAAGGCATAATTAGGTGGTAGGCCGTGCATGGAATGGATGGCTGTGTTAATGGGCATCTGCTGGCCATTAATTAGTGCTCAAGTGGAAGTTTGTAGTTGTAATGTCACACTCAATTTTGTTACAAACATGTCACATTAGCAGGCATGATGTATTAGCTTGCTGTGAAACACTGAAATGGGCATTGGTTTGTTTTGAAAATTTGTTTTTAGTTAAAAGTATCTCATTTCTCATACTGTATTGACCTATAGTTAATGATCAGAAGAGAAACCACTGCCCTACCGTCCATGAGGTCGTCACACAGTGACCATCCACAGTGACCCTTATATGACATTGTTCCGATTTTATTGAAAAATTTATAAATGACCATTTCTCACATTGTATTATGATCATGAATATGGCAAAACATTAGGTCTGTATGCACAAAAGGAAGTTTAGAACAGATCTAAAGTTAGACCTGGTCAAGTGTATTTCAGTCCCACCATATGAAAGACATTTTCCTCTGCAGTGGACATGAGGTATTTTGTATTTATTTTGAATTTAATATTTTAGACTTGAAATGGGCTAGATTACTTTATGAAGAAAAGAAAATGTGAATAATTTTTTATTAATTTTGGTCAAAACTGAGTTTGACTAGACCAGGTCTAACGTTAAACCTGGTCTAACTTTTTGTTACATTACAGAGGCTTAGGGTTTGTAGAGGGTGATTGATTACTGTAAAACAAGTAAAATTTCGCTAGCAATGTAATGGTCCCCGTGTTGTCCCCGCCGGAAACGAGTTCGGAACGGGGACTATGAAATGAGCACGTCCGGTTCGTCAGTCCGTCCGTTCGTCCCCGTCTGGGACAAATGTTAACCATGTGTATACGATTTACTGGAGTTGCCGTAAGGGCGAACCAATGATGTTGTAACTTGGTGGGAAAGAAGCGGGCTGATGAGTTCTCGACCTTGATGAGATTGGCCGTAAAATATGATAATTAAGGATCTAATTTGCATAATTTATGAGAATGTTCCGGCAAGGCCTTTGTACAAGCTTTCCTGGAGTTCCATAAGGCGTATAATTATGGTAACTTTGGGTGGAAGTGAAGCGGGCTGAAGAGTTTTGACCCGATTAAGATTTTCGGGCTATTTCGGCAAATTGAGTATGGCAACTGCTCGAATTAATATGCAAATCGCAAATTGGCTATATTTTAGAAACGGTACATCGGATACTTAAAAATTCCTTTCCGGCGCTGCAATGAAAGCCTATCATGAGGCCCAAACACCTTTTTTGCAATTTGCAAAGTATGTGATATATGCAGCATACTGCTTAGGTATGCAAATGAGCTAATAAAGATGCGTATTTGCTGTATCTTGGAAACGGTACATCAGATAGGCAAAATTACTTCGCTACAAATAGACTACTATGCTATGGGAGGGGGTGGGTGTGGGGAGGGGGTGGGGTTTTGGGGAGGGGGTTGGGTATTGCGGGATGGTGGGGAGGGGGTAGGGTGGTTGGTGGGGTTGTTGGGAGGGGGTGTTGTGTTTTGCGGGTGTTGGGAGGGTGGAGTGTTGCATTGTGTTGGGGAGGGGTGTAGTGTGTCATGTGTTGGGGGAGGTTGGAGTGTGCATGGTGTTGGGAGTGGTGGGAGTGTTGCGGGGTGCTTGGGGATGGGGTGGTGTTTTGCGGGTTGTTGGGAGGTGAGTTGTTTGGCGGGGTGTTGGGGAGGGGAAATGGCAGGTTGCGGGGTATTGGGAAAGGGAGGTGTGTTACGGTATTGGTGATTTTGGGTGTTGATGGTTGTTTAAGGCGGGGGTGGGGTGTTGCGGGGGTGTTGGGGATGAGGGTGGGGATTTGTGGGGTGTTGGAGATGCGTGGTTTTGCGGGGTTTTTTGCGGGGTGTTGGGAGGAGGGGTGGGTTTTGCGTGGGTGTTGGGGAGGGGGTGGAGTGTTTGCGGGTAAAATTGGGAGGGGGTGGAGTGTTGAAGTTGCATTTATTGCATGTTTTTACTGATCGCACATTCGTCGGGACATATTTCGCATCGCGTAAATACGGAGTTCGCCTATGTTTTTCCGCTAATTTCGCTAAGACCGCGAATTCGCTAAATTAATTTGCCGCCAATAAAGATGAAATACATAGTCAACAATAGCAGGTTGATTCAATTAGTGAAATTAAATTGCTCTGCAAAAATTTATATTTGCTAATTCGCTAAATTTAATTTGCCGTGAAATATAAATTGTTTTCCAGTATTCATATCGAAAAGACCCTGTCCAATACGTCAATTTAATCTTTTGCTAAAGCAACACTCCATCACATACCTCCCATACACATAATCTAAGTAGAAGTCTTGAAACTGAAAAAACTGTATACTTATAATAATTTGTAAGCAAATTGTTTATGTTTTTACTGAACGCATTGGTTCTCTTGGTCATAACGCTTGTCTTACCAATACCAGCCCCTTTTGGTACACGATTAACTGGGGGTGGGGGAGTGGTGTTTGAAAATTTGTTATCAGCACCCATTTCTTTTTTTTTTTGTTTTGTACAGTGGATATCCAAGAACCAAAACGGACTACCCTACCTCTTCAGTAATGCATACAATGACATCAGTTCTCAAGTCGGTACAATTATAAATTTCCACAGACACGTGTGTAAAAATATGTAGCTGAAAATCCCCATTTTGCACACAAAAAAGGTAGGAATATGATTTTCTGCATTTTTTTGCTTCAAATGATGGCGCTTCAGTTGTTCTTTTCTTACAGTGGCACCCACCCCTTTTAACTTTGAAATTGACACCATAATATCCCCATTTAACATGGGTAGAGGTGATACCTTGACTTTTTTCCCCGCTAACAAGGATGTTGGGAAAGGATGCGAAAACAATTACCTGGAGTTTTACATCTAGCTATAGCATTTTTGCACACTGGAGGCAAGTCCTCCCCCCCGCAAAGATCAATTTTTAAAAGCCGTCAATGAGTACTCAAAATTAGCCTTGTGAAACCCCTTTAAGTTATACAGATGCTCTAAGATTATTTGGCCTCCCCAGTTCAGCATCCTGTCCAAGTCATGTCACTTGTGCTTGCAGCAATGTGGGTTTATTTCTATCCTTATTGAACCATTCGGAGTTCAACATAAATCTTTTGATTGCCTGCCTCCCGTGATTCTCTTGGGAGGAAGAATCAACTGCAGTTTGTACCTGAAGGAAATATGCACAATTTAAACATGCACAGAAGAAGTTGGATAACTCTAAATTAAGATTGAGCGAATTGTATTTTCATGATTCCGGAGCTGCTTCATTATTGTCATTTAGGGAGGGAATTTTCAGTTGCAGAAAGCGTGTCGGATACAATTTTGGTTACATAGTGTGCCTGTGGGTATATTCTGAACCCCAAATGGGGTGGGTATATTCTGAAACATTGGTGATGAGTGTCCATCTCGTGATTAAGCAGTTCACCCACTGGAAAAACCTCATACAGGGTAATATCCAACTATATTAGTTTGGTGGGGGTGGGGTAAATTTGGAGTTGCCACTGGTTTGATGTATTATTATCAGCATAGTTTTCATTCAAATTTCCCAAAAACCGTGAGAGTTAGAATCATCTCTCTGTTAATAATGTTTTTTCCGAGATGTAACTTTTCGGTAACTTTTTCCAGATGTCCAGATAGCTAAACGCCATGCATCGCCTACAGTACTTTTTCACTGTTGCTGTACCCCCTTAAGGCCTTAAGGTGCAAAATTCAGGTCTTCAGTCAGTCCACAAACCTACCTTCGCAGCAGCTGACTGTCCACACTGTCTAAAATTAAACCGTTCTGATGCTATCCGCTAGGAAGCGAGCGAAGAACACCTTTTCGAACCTAACACCTAATAGATGATATAGATCTATCGCGCTCCTCTACCAACCCTGGCTTGATTGGTAAACATTGTGCATATAATACGCAGGTTCGCCGGTTCAAATCCTCCAAGTGCAAACGTTTTTTTCAACACTATCTGGCGCTGGCCAGGAAAGGTTAATAATACACACTGTCGTAGATGGATCACCAATCTTTTGTTCTTGTTGTTGTCGTCATGTACTGTTCTTTAGGCTTAGAATCTTCAGCTTAAAAACTGAATTCATTTTTTTTTTTGTGGCCCGAATTTACGGTTTCCTTATTTTCATTCAGCCCAATGTAGGGTAGTTTTGCTGGATTTCACGCGTTTTTTTCAGTTTTTTTTCACCCCCGCTTTCAGTTTTATTCGAAAGTTCATTCTCATGCCTGAACTTGTTTTGTAAATTGTAAATGACCAAACCATTATTAGCATAATTGAATTTCATGTTTGTTTCCAAATGTTGTTTTTTTTTCATCCCTGAGTCCCATCACCACCTTCAATTAAGATATTAAAAGATAACCATCGTGTCATACAACCACCACACCCTCAATCCTGAAAGACTTCACTAATGACTTACATAATAATCATTTTAGCCCCGTCTCTTTTATTTGCATGCATGCGTGCACATCTCATTTGATTGCCTCACAAGCACAGTTTTACAAGAAATAACATGTATTCTAGTCTATCTGTAATTCAGCTCTTTCTTGCTTTGCCATCATAATTTTTCTTTGCCAAGTTCTTTGACGGTCCGAATGCATCTTTCTTTTGTCCTTATCGGGTTGCATAAACGATAGAGAATAGCGCCTCTAATCTCAACTTTTACTTTTTATGTGTACAGCGTGTTTATAGTGGGGCCGGGATGGGGGGGGGTGTCCTCAAGTTTGGTGTTGGGTAGGGCCTTGCCTCCTAGGTCTGGAAGTAAGGGACCCATAGCTATAACCATTTTTTTTTGCCCACAAAGGAACCCTATCTATCAGAGATGCCATTTTTGGCCACATTTCAAAACTACAATTTTGCCATTTTTTTTTTCCCTCAAATTTTGACATTTTAAGCAAAGTTTGGCTCAGATGAGAAAACTTGACTATAAAAATCCCAACAAATTTCAGGCAAATCTTTGAAAAAATGACCCATTTGCTATACCACAATTGGCAGGAAAAAAGGGGACTCATTGATATACATGTTCCGAAGGCTGAATAATGGACGATGTCTGTGGCAAACTTCCCCGTATGGTCATTTGTGTTGCGGAACCCCCCATTTATGTTTATAACAAACATTCTGCAAAGAATTTTATTGGAATACCAACGTACTGGCTTCTGTCAGCTGTTAACAAAGCAACATTCGTAATGATTCCCCCCCGGACCTAAGCATGGCGTAACAAATCCATTAAAAGAACTTCCTTTAATCTCCCTCCCATGTGCAATTTTGATGTTTGTGGAAATGGGCAGCCTACATATGCCATAGATTTACATACTAATGTCAGACTTTAATGAGATTTCACTTGGATGGATAACATTTCTGTCTAATTTTTTGCGGTTTCAGCAACGATTCAGTTCACAATAACCTGAATAGGAATAGAGGTAAAAAGAACAGTAATTTCAACATTATGCCATTTTGTGAGCTTGTGTGGAGGCTTGCGTGTGTGCTAACGACATTAGAGATTGCATCTGCGTTATTTGCATTTTTACGATCTAATTCTATCATTTTCGCCTTCCACAATTTTTTCACTTTAAGTTTTTGGGGAACATGCGTTGTTTTCAGATGTATGCAGGGGTTTCAGGCTATGTCCTCTCATTACAGTATTTTTAACCTCTTTGTTATTTTTTTGCATTTCCCTATCTATTCATGGAAATAAAAGCCCGAGCAAAAATTAAAATAGATTGGAGCTAATCTGACCAAAAATCAATTGCACCACGTGAAATATCAGTGTTGCCATTCTGTGAACTCAATTTTTTCGTAATTTCACAGAAACTGTGGCCTACTATAAACACGTTTTTATGTAACACTATACTAATAGTACTATTTTATAGTAGTGGGGTTTAGTTTTGGGGGGTTTTTGTTTGGAACGAACTCACAAGGAAAGGCCTGTGTGATTAGGGTGGTGGGACTGTGTACTTTAACATGCATTATGTTGCAGAATTAGCTTGGATATTGATAATAAACAATTTGCCTTTGATTTCCTTTATTTCCTTCCTTTAAAAATGATTCCTTGCATTGTTTTCCATTTCTTGTCTCCACTTTTCATTCCTCCTTTCCCCTTCCTTTCGTTGTTTTGTCGCCTCTCGCTAATCGGGTTTAGATTTTTTGGTTTTGTTTTTCTGTCCAGTAGTTCAGTACTGTTTTCAGACTTTTTTCTTCAGTACAATTTTCAATCTGGATGATTTTATGTTAATTATAATACTGTTTAACGCCTATCCAAGACTCGAACTACATACCATTTTGCGCCTGATGAGCAAAAGTATGGCGGGTCCTTTTGAAACTCAGTCATAAATCTAAATGCATACTTTGCCAAGCCTGAAATGACTTCAATGCATCCAAAGTACTGTGCTGCAACTGGTATAAAAAGGTCTACGGATAAACATGAGTATATAGTAGAAAATTTGTTAGCTTAATTATGAGTTCTTCAAAGGGATCAATCAGCACATATGCACAAAACATACATGCTAAAATGATCTATTACTAAGAATCATCCAAACTTCATGAAAGTGTGTTGCTGTAGCCAGGCAATTTGAATATGGTTTAGACTAGAATTGGGGAAAACTTGGAGCATTTTTGCAAATGTAGTGCACATTTTCAAATCTTTCATTAGCCTGACTTCTTTTGTAGCCTGGTGTTAAGACTTATGTTGAAGCATTTTGCAGCTTGCAGAATAAAGCTGTATAATCCAACTGTGGGAGTCTTTCCAGTAGACTACACTAACTCTGTGACCTGCGCAAATGAGTATGTCCTTCATGTACAATGTAGTAAGCAGACACAGTTAGCCTGAGCTAAAGACTTCACAGGGATAAATAAGCCAGCTTGCTGAATAAAGCTGAAAGTTTCTATAATTTACATGAAGGACAAATTCAAGTTTGGTATTCTTTTGGTGGTCTTGTAGAAAATTTTTTTGTGTGATATTAAATGAGTTAAAACAGCATATCAATGCTAAAATTCTGCCATAAAAAGTGGCAAACCAAACAGTACACAATGCGTACTTGCATTCAACTGTTTAACTTGATGAAAAAGGAGATATTTTCATATGGAGTCAATACACCCTTGAAGTGTGTAAACCAGGGCGTGTTTTGAATCAATCACATGATGCATTGCAATGTTCCTATACTGCACTGTACTAAACACATTTCAGTACTCGGGGATAAAGTGTTTTAAAAGTTTAAGAACAACAAGATATTTCTTAATCATGCTAAAAATTCTTTAAGTGCTAATGCTTTGTGGGCTAAAATGAGGGTTAAAATCAGGATTTTTATGTGTCAAGAATATAATTTTTATGGGATCACATGACCCTATTGAGGTGAAATTTCCCAAAACTGGTGCATTGTGGGATTGACTCAAAACACCCTCTGTGTATAAACATTCCTCATTCATTTAGAATGAGTAATGAACAGCTCACTAACAGAAGCATTGAATTTGAGAATTACAAACAATTGTTTAAAGAAACAACATTAGTTGTAATGGGCTCAGAATTGCTTAGGGAGCGGTCATTATTTATGCCGGGGGGGAATGGAGGATTTCAACTTTTTTTCGGCAAAAATTTTCCCGTTCCCCCACTCGCTTCGTTCAAAAATTTCATGTTCCCCCCTTGATCATGCTGATTTTCCCATTTAAAAGTTATGTTCCCCCCTCTCGCGTTGATGAAAAATTTCACGTTCCCCCCTCTCTTACAAAAATTTTCGGGTTCCACCCTCAAATCCTCCATTCCCCCCCTGGCGTAAATAATGACCCCTCCCCCTGTGTGTTCTAGAAAATTGTAAATTTTGTGTTAAAATCTTCCCTGTGCCTTAATAGCATTGGTGTGTGATAGTGCTGTGTATTATTGGGTACTAGTTCAGCATACATGATTGTGCTCCTTGTAATTACTCAGGCTACTTACTCAGGCTACAGTTGCCAATATGATCATGGTAAAAGATATTCTCTTCACTATCTTGCTATTGTGATGGATGTATTTTCTTTATGGTTGTGGCTGGATCAAGTAAAATGTATTCAGTGATTAAAAACAAATCCTTGTGCAGTTTACAAATTAAATTCTAAAGTAAATACTGATGAACCACTTGAAATTTAACTAAAATTAATAAATACATGATGAACCACTTGTTCGTAAGATTTTGGGATAAATTCATTAAACTGGTCAATGTGAAAATAACTGGTTTGCATCTTTTAGTTGCCTGTAAACATAGTACTACTTAGCAGAAACGTGTTAAGAAAGAATAACTGATATTGAAAAGTACTTAAGAGTTTGTTTTATTGTTTGTAGTCTCTCGCAAAGGAAGTCAGTTGAACAGTAAGTAACATGTGAATCGTTGCTGTTGCAGCATAGAGGACACTATCAGCTCACACTCTTCTGCAGAGTCTAGTAGGCTTATGTCAGCATTTTTAGCATCAAAATATCTCCAATAAATATTTTTCAAAGCTGGTATACTTTTTCGTATAAATTTGTCAAACCTGTGGCTATACTTGGCGCTTCACCGTACAAAGCTTGTTGGTCGTCGTTACTTGCGTACCGCTTTCCAGTATAGCACAAATAGATGATTTCCTCTGTTCTCCCTCTCTCTCTGCATATCTTGTGTACACGTCTACCTGTCATTCAAATCGTGCCAATTTCTCGAATAGGTTATCTTGGCACTTGTAATGTGAAACTGTCCCCACGTCTAGCAGCGGCTCCTGCCATAACGTATACATTATGCATGGCCTTCAGGATGGGATTTTAACTGTAGTATAATTGACCGTTTTGTGGGGGTGAAGGACTGTAGTGGAATATGGCTTGGGTATTAGTAATGGTGGTGATGGGGTGGTGAATTTGAATGTTACAATGGCTCTCAAATAGGGTCTGTAAACAGGTAGAATAAAATTAAGTGTGATTTATACAATGTAGTACAACATTACTACAGTAGTTGGTGTAGTCTATCTCATGTAGTTACATGTGATAAGGATTCTGTAATTTCATACTTTATTTAGCACTTGATCGGTGTGACTACTGAGTGTATTAGTAATACCGGAGTTTTTTGTGTCGCCTGCATTAGTGCAGGGAAGCACATACTAATCCAAATTTTGTGTGTGTGTGATGTATACATTAACAGATACCCTAACCTTAAGGCCAAAAAGTAAGAATAATTTGTAGATCTTCAAAGGGGATATTTGGAACTCTTGCCCTTGGGTCATATGGGGATCTTGCAAACTTTTGCCGGGTGAGTGGAGGGTCTTCCAGTCGTCCATAGATAAAACCCTGATTCTGTAGGTAACTTGTGAGTTATGGATGTTGTTCCAGGCCAAGTTGGGCAGGTGATTCCAATATGTTATTGGCACATTGGTTTTGCACACTCTACTCGGAGCCCTTGCAAATATCAGAAAAGAGGTCGCACATGGACGCCCTCACAGTATTCGGAACAGGAGTTTGTCAACCTGCCCGGGAAAGGGTGAGGGGAATTTGTGTAGCTTAGCTTGCAAATTACTCTAACACAAGCACTTATGATGCATACTGTTACTAGTGGGGAGCCTGCGCTGCGCCAGGGCCCCCCGCTAGGCCGGCCCTTTTATGGCAAAAGGGCGTAACTTGAGTGACGCCCTTTTGCTTTGCCAAAACCAATGCATTATGGGATACATTTTTCTTTTTAAATGTTGAGCCTAAGTAATGCTAAAATATTTTTACCAAAATATGTATCCCATAATGCATTGTTTTTGCAGGACCAAACCCTTTCAAGGCAAAAGGTGTAACTCGAGTTACACCCATTTGCCATGAAAGGGGGAGCTTAGTTAAGCTAGATGGGTATAATGGATGTTTTCAGAAGGTACGTATTCGACCTAATAGCTCCCGGGTGTTTTAAGTCATTCATTAAGCAAATTACCCAATAATGACTAATGATGATCCTTTTGAACCCCAAAATGAACCCTAGAAAATGTGACCACAAAACTTCGAGCGCAAAGCTCAACCACCATACCAAAAATTCATAATCCAGACGTAAAAATGCTTGTTTAGGGTAGTTTGTCGTCGGTGGAAATACTTATTTAGGTGCATTGGTAAGTGTTTAATAATAAAGTCCATGTTCACACACCAATCCACCTTTGAATGCAAGTGCCCCCCCCCCCCCACCCTGGAGGAATCCGGAGGATGCATTCATGGACCATTGGAGATCAGCGGCCCCCCCAAAGAAATATTTTCAAAAGATGTTATCCATTATTAAAATAAAATAGAGTGTTCAAAGAACATTTTTTTTAATTTAATGAGGATTATTAGGCCAAAATGTGTTTCAGTAGGCCACCATGCATTTTGAATTTTGGTGCCTTTTTATCACATTTTATTTTGTATTTGATTACTGAGAAAACTTGTTTTTTTGACAAAAGTGCCTCAGAGATAGAAAATTTAATTTTTATAAAATAGCAAATGATCCCAATCAATATTTTTGTTTTATAAACTAATAATTTGACGGTCAAATAGACTGACAACAATTGTTTTGATTTGCCATTGGCCAAATTTGAGCATTTTGGGGGGAATTCTTTTAAAAAAAAGGGCACTCTGTCAGCCTATAAGCCTCATAAAAAAATATTGTTGATTCACGTCCCCGCCCGCATGAGATTTAGGTCAGCCATCATATTTTTTTTTTGATAAAACCTGCGAAATCGCAGTTTTCTGTGTGTTTCAGTCAGAAAGATGCGTTTACTTTTTCAAGAACTTTTCTTGTTTGTCGCTTCGTACAGAAAATCGGAGAATTTATCCATTCGTTGCAGTCATGTGCAATCTAGTAATTCAAAAACAAGAATAAAGGAGTCTAGCACAGGCAGTCTTTGACCAGAATACTTACAAGACCGAACTACGTACGCCAAAGATACCATGCGGGATTGATTAAATCATGGTATGAGACTATTTAAAAGTTTCTCTGGATTTTCATTGATGCATGTGGCCTGGGTTTACAAACGTACTTGTGCGAGCAACTCCAAAGGTATTTTATCGTCAATTGTCTGGAACCGCATGTTTTTTAAATACCTAAATAGTTTGTTTTATTGTGTATTTCATAAATATGAGTGAATTCGACGGTGCGATTTGTTTTCTGAAATGTATAAGTTTGCTGCAACCTATTTGATTGTGACAGACGGAGCAGAATTCGGCCTTTCTTCAAACCAGAAGGATCTACTTTAATTTTTAACTCAATTTTCCAGAGTATTTTAATCATCTATATATACCTTGAGCTTGTATGGTTTTATAAAGGTGTTACATGTATGTACATGAAATTCATGGGCTGACATGCCTTGGGCCTGGCACGGATGATGGGGACAGTTAAGTATATTTTCATAATATTTTTTAGAAAGATGGGGGGGCGGGGTGCATCCACATGGGCAAAAATGAACCTGGTGAATGGTGGTTGCATTTTTTTTTGATCTGCTCTAAGCATCCATAAATACTACCCCGAAACATTTAGTTCGATGCCCCTTTTGGAGTGGTGTGGTGATATCAATCAACTCCATCAAATTTATAAAAAACATTGTGAGAATTATTTTTGAAAGAAAAGAAAAATAATTAAAATTTGTGCATAAACAAACAAACGACATGTTTCAACTGCCATTTTTTACTAGTATAGCTATTTGGGCAAAGCTATAATCATCCAGTTCATCGGTCTAAAAAAAAAAAAAAAGTCCCCTCCCTCGTCAAATCTTGAAAATCCTCCGGACGTGAATCACCATATTTTTTTTATGGGTCCCTTAGGTTTGGGACTACCTACTTGGCGCCTTAGGCACATATTATAAAATTATATTATTTTTGTTTGGTTCAGATGTGATTTGTCTCTTTTGCGTCTGGACTTGTCATGTGTCATTCATAATTAGATGGGTAAAATAAGTTGAACCTCCAGGGTGTTAATAACATCCCCCAGGGAAAGTCTTTAATGTGGTTGATGCATCATTACCAGACGTCCTTTTGACATGTGGACAATTGTCCTGCAATAGGACGTACTATGCAATTAAACACGTATGTTATGTTTATTTTTTATATCCTTTGGACTCTTACCAGGCATTGAACTATGAATCACAGGAGGGAGAGAGGCTGGTACACTTGTATTTGTGCCTTGTTTATGGGCAAAATGTGTTATAATAAAGGTTAATATATGTAAGGAATAGTTTGTGGTTATTAAACCATTTTTCTTTATTTTTCTGTCTTACAATGTATCTTTTCTTGTCTTGTATTTCTAGTCTTATTGTCTTTTCCTTGTCTGTCTCTTTGTCTTGTCTTTTCTTGTTATTCTTTTCTTTTCTTGTCATCCTCACAAATGGCTTAATTGATTCAACAATTTGTATCCTAGTATTAATGGAACATAGGTACAAATTGCAATAATTTGTATCCTAGTAATGGAACATCATCACTAGGATCAAATTGTTTATGGAATGATAGTTTAATGGAACATTTGGGTCTTTTTGTGGGTTAAAATGCTGTCCATTTTTGGTATTTTCAAAACTGTGTTGACTTTGTCTGTTTTTATACCCCTGTGGCTTGAAAAGCAAGGGGGATATATTGCGAAGGTGCCGTGTCCGTATTTTATGGTATGTTTATCATTTTAGTAAGACATGAATGGTGAAACGGATTGGTTACTGTCCCCAATTAATATTTTTCCTTCCCCGTATTACCAGAGTAATTTTTTTTCATTACTCACTGATATTGGCCGTATTAACGTAATGCTTACACCAAGTTAGTCCCCCTCCTTATTACATGCATTCAAATCTTCTAGATGTAATGATCCTGCACATCTGTGGAAGAGACTGTTGTGGTCCAGCCCCCTCTGAAGTGCACAATCCAAGATGGCCTTTTTGGTTCAAGACAATGTGTGACGGCTTGTTTGGCACCCAAACAAATATTTCTACTTGATACATTTTCCCCTACTTCTTTATGTCAAAAACTTTTTTAAAGTTCCCCTTGTGTTTTTTTGGAAATTGGGAGTACTAGGGACCTTTGGGATGTTCTTTCAAAGAGGTAATTAGAGTGTGTTTTTTTCCTTAGCTACGTGGCCAATGCTCCCCTGCAGAATTCAACTCTCACACTGCTTCACTGACCTCTGGTGCACTGCATAGGCACGACTACTACGAATCACTGTGGCCATGACACTTGGTCTAGGACTGTTTTGTTGGGAATTGGGGAAAATTGTATGTATCCCCAGGACAATGATGACTGAGTTTGTGTTACTGTGGCAGTTAGTTCCCAACTTGTGGATGTGTACATTGTAGGACTCAGGCTCAGTAATAAACAAGGCCTAGACTAGGGTGGCCTACTCACGGTTATGGGGTTTCTGGATTCGGTACTTAGATTGTAAGTGTCGCTTGTGCCCTATTAATCAACTTTATAGGCTTACCACCTTCAACTGTTACTACCTTGATAAATTCGTTACCACCCACCCTGTTTGTTTGTTCTCACGCACTACGGAAAATTATCTATGGTTTGTTTCCAATATCACATTTCACATCGGCTATCGCCTCATGTGTTATTGGAAACAAACCATATATATTTTCTGTATGGCGTGAACAAACAGGTGATAACTAATAGTATGTTTTTTTGTGTGTTCCAGGGGATACCCTAATATTAGAGGTGGGCTATAGAGGGTCATATTTTAGGTCAAGTTTAAGATCACTTCGACACAGGCTAGTAGATAATGATTTAATGATGATTATCCATTTTCGACAAAAAAAAATAAAAAGTGCGAAAATACCAGGGTGCCCCAACAAAAAATCCAAAATGGCCGCCAAAAAATTTGCCAAAAATCATATTTTTAACCAAACTTGATAAGCTTTTGTTGAATCACCTTCATTTTTGTGGCAATTACCCATGTTTGGCATGCAAGGACTCATTCTATGCACTCCTATCTCCCACGAACTTTCGTTTCTCGATATGCAATTTAGCCTAAAATTAGACTGCGAGGGCGCTTCCCAAAACGTAATATCGTATCAAAAGTTTTCAATTTTAACGGTGGGCATCATCAGAATTGTGGGAGTCATCAGTTTTTGAAGATTAGAGCGTGTGTAACACTTGCCATTTTCCCGTGGATCAATTTAAAATTGACGAACACACCTTCATGGAATGACACAGGGGTCAACGAACTGTTACGGTATGTGGGTTTCAATGAAGGGCATTTTTATGACAATAAAAAAGCTATAGTTGTAAAAACCGCAAACACAAGCAAGTCAAATTTTATTTCAAGTGATCACAATGAAACTATCTAAACTTTTTGAATGTTAAAATCATATTATCAATCGGATGCGCTTTATGGGAAAGCGCCCTCGCCTCAGAGGCTTAATTTTAAGCCAAAAAAGTAATTTTCAGAAAACGAACAGGCTATCGTAATGAAGATGAAATTGCATAGCATGATTCCTATACCCCAAAAACATGGGTATTGCCACCCAATTAAGCAAATGAGCACAAAAAATACTTGGGAGTTATGGTCAAAAATCAAATTTTTGACCATTTGGGGTGGCCATTTTGGATTTTCGATGGGGCACCCTGGTTTTCGCACTTTTCATTTTTATCCTCGAAAGTGTGATCAGGGGGATAAAGTCATCAATGAGCCTGTGTTTGAAGTGATCTGAAACATTGACCTTCTATAGCAACCTCTACTAATAGTATGTTTGGGTTGTGTGTTCCAGTTGGTTAGGTTTCGTTTTCGCGTCTCCTTCGAAAAGTTTTAAGTCGATTTAACCAGACTTGGGCCCGTTAGTAAGGTGCAATAGGGGTTTCTTCATGTGTGGATGGTCAAGTCATGGACCAAGGTCAAAAGGGTCATCTTGAGGTCATGTTTCCAGACTGCCATCTTGTCAGGGGGATGACGCAAGTTTTACTTGCGTATTTTTACATGTAGTAAATTTTTCTTAAATCTTGTCCGGTCTTGTTTGTACAAATCAGAAATTTTAATTTTTCTTTTTTTAAAATTAATTCTTTTACACACATTTCAAATGCATAATCATTATTTGGCAAGGGTGCCCCCCCCCACCCCAAATTTAGCAAAAACAGGGTTTTTTTTAAGCGAATGAAGAGTTGTTAAAAATTAGGGGTTTTAACCATATGAGGTAATTGTGTAATGGTCTCGCCCTTCCCATGAAATTTCCCCCCTAGGATTTTACCCTGGCACTGCCCCCGGACCTAGCGGCAAAAAACCATTAGAGCATAATACTGATGAGCTTTAAATTTTGAATGCACAGGTTGTGCATGTGCACACGCATTACCTCTAGGCAGCACATGTTTCTCTCCTGGCAGAGACATTACGCATCGCTTCTGCTTTTTTTCTAAAGCTGTTAGGGAACTGCATTTTGCAGTTTCTGCGGAACATTTTGGGCTTGCTTTCAAGCTCTTCTAATTTTCTCTTTTCTCTGATTCATATTGCTAAGAATGTCCAAAATCTGCAACCCCACAAAAAAAAAAATCAAGGACTGAATTAATAATGATTGCAGACCATTGACTTCTATAAACAAGTGGATTTTCCAGGAATGGTACTGACGCTAACAGCCCGCCGTCATGCGGCCAATGCGGCGACAGCGAGCAAAAAACCAAAAAATCGGGTGGTAGACGTCTTCACATTCGGCCTGGAAGCAGGAATTGGCCTGTACTTTTGTCATTCAAATAGCCAAGACACGGGACGGGTATTATCTCAAATACCGGTCATACATGAAGATTAGAGTATTAAAAGTCATGATTTCTACAAGTTGATTTGAATTGGATCATTATGTAGGGTTTGCGGGCCATTTTTTTGTCCAATTTTAAGGAAGTGTTTTGGGGGACACGTCAAGGCATTGTTTGACGTATATTTTTTGCACCGGGGGAACCACACTCAGATAAGCGCTAGCATCGCTTTACTAAAAACGGGGAAAAAGGATCGCATTTTCGCCATCGGACGTCGTTTGGGAATAAGGGTGTAAATTGTGCACTGTTTTGACATTAATGGCGTGTTTTTGTGATGGAACAATGCTCATGCCATTTTGGCCATGCTAGAGTAAAATGGTTATGGACCTTGAATTTAACATTCCCGAGTTTGATATGAATTCGACCCAGGAGCGTTCTGGGATTATCCGCCTCATAATGATTTTGTATCCTTACATCACCAACACCTTGGACTTTTGTCTATATCGGCCCTTTACGGCGGCGGCACTTATATATAAGCTATTGTCGAGATTAATGTGCAATCCTTCGATATAGCAGGGGTAGGACATGCCATCTTAACAGACAAAGCGAATTCTAAAATAATAAAAAGATTAAATAGGCTACAGATTATCGGCGTGAATATAACTCACCACTTCTCAAACCTTGCTGCAAACTGATGCCTAACCAACCCTAATACCCTTGAACAAAGGCGCCATGGCTACAGAGCTACGTGCTCTGTAGCCAGGCCGCACTAATACGCCTAACCCAAAAAACCCCTATATCCACCACAGCCAAAAAAAATAACCATTGCACATCGGGTGCTAAAAAGTATTATAATAAGCATATGCACTTCATTATAATTTTGGGCACCACCGTATATTTTAGTTAGCTCAGTATTTGGGGGATGTATCATGAATATTAACATACCCATGCACACATTTGTCTTATTTTATCAATCTATTGAAAACAACAACTTGCATTGCCACTATTCTCGCTTAAATTTCTACTTTCTGAGTCTGAGTCAACAACGGTCACCAAAAGTTTTTTGTGCATTAGGTGAAGTGTTTTAGCAACTTAGTTTTTCAAACCAGACAGTTTCCGCAAAAATATTAGAGAAAAATTGACCGAAATCAAACTTAGTCAAACGCTAGTTGAAGAGCTATTTGTGACGTTTTTGTTTGTCTCTTGCGCAAATGTGCAAGATATGCTAGCACTGATGATTAAGGGCGAGATTGTAACACTAGGTCGATGTTGAGACCTGTGTTCAGATTTTTCGGTTGCTGGCCTATTCAGTAGGTGTTTGCACACTTGAGTGAGTACTTTACTTATGCAAATAGACCTACAGTACCATTGGTGCTCTTGTTTGTGTCTTTGTCTGTCTTTCTGTGTCTTGAACTGTTCTATCTGACAAGTACTACATGTTAAGAATCCAGTGCTACTTCAACCTTGTATCTCTTGTTTTGCTTTTTGTTTTTAATTTAGTGCCATAATATTTTTGGAGTCGGCAAGAAGTAACTGCCTGAACATCACAACGGAAAATAGTGCCCTGATTTTTTTAATTAAAACAAAAACGTTAACTCTACTTTGTTTGTGTCTTTTTTTCTCTTGCAGTGAAAGAATTCTTAGCTAAAGCAAAAGAAGATTTTGTAAAAAAATGGGACAATCTAACACATGTAAGTAGAAAGTTAATCATGAAACCTTGTTCTGTGAGCATAATTGAGAAAACAATTTTACCTTATTCACCACTGTATGCATCAGTGTATTTGTCCAATGCTATTCACTGTTTACACAACAGCTGTGTGATGGCGTGTAACAGAGCTTCTCTTGGAGATAATGCCACTCAACAATGCTCATGGAACATGGAGCATAATATGTAACCTCAAGGATACAAATATCGTGTATACGAGGATGTATCATTTTACCATTGTTCTCTGTGCATCATTGAGTAACCAATACTGCCTATTCACCACTGCTTGCACAGCAGCTGCGAGATAAAATGTACTTGTGAGATAAAATGTACTTGTGGCAGAGCTTCTCTTGGGATATATTGCTACTCAAGGATGTTCAGGGAACTTGGAACATTATATGCACCATTAAGACTTGAATAAGGTCTGGCACACTCCTGTTAGTGTATTTGGGACATGAAATTTCCAAGTTTATCATTACTTTTTTTGGCCTAGTTGATGAGGTGACTTTTTCATTATTTCATCAGATTTCATTATTGACCTAAAATGTAAGTTGTTTAAAAGCCAAAAGGTAGGGCCGCAGAAAAAAAGCCTGGTTTTGCTTCAAAGTTATCAAAAATATGTTTTAAAAACAAAAATATGTTTCCAATTGCTATACCTGGTGAAAACGACGATATTTTGAAAATAATTATTTTGGCAGTCTTGAAATTTTGACACAGGTATTTCTAGTCTCCCAAAAGCGATGTGGGCGGGTAACGATAAACTCAAAATTGACTTTCATGTGCCTAAAATTTGACTCATAAAGGAGAACATAAGACATGGTTTCAGAATTGACCTAGGTTCTCCTGCCAAAGTGCAAAAAGAGCAAAAATAACCATGCATGTTTAATTTTAAGATGTCCTCTCTAGGGTAAAATTGTAAATTATGAATTTTTAATCGAAAACCGTGTATCATATACCATTTTGCTATGAAATATTGATATGTGGCAGATTTTTTCCGAAAATCACGTTTTGGGTCACAAAAATTTTCACCTACCAACTTTGAATACTTTAACAGAGTCTATACATATTTCAATGGTTGACTTGTCAATATTAACACAGTATTGAATAGGGCTTTGCAATATCCATTATTCCTTCTACCATCAAAACCGCAAGTTTGTTTCCCACGGTACTCGATGGGGCATATGTGCAAGTGCCAGGCTCTCATATCAAGTAGAGAACATAGACATGAATCGGAACAAGCACCTTTAAAAATGGCGCACGAAAAACAAAATGTTGGGTCCACATGGACCCCCCCATGTACACGTAAGTGTTAAAACATTATATGCACCATTATGAAGTGATGGAAATTGTTCATGTGGTCAGATGGACATACACCAAAATAATTGATGCCAATTAAATAGAGTATCGTGTAGAAAGGAATAACCAACTGAAATACAAGAACTTTGCTCTGAATGGCTAAATTAAAAAGAAGGAAAAAAAAAAGTTGGCATTGGCAGTTGCAGTATCATAAATTTGTTTTGACACATTCACTATCATATTTCAATTTTGCCGGTGCAAACTGTCACTAAATTGAATTAGATGTTTGAACGTAGGGGAGTGATCCTAACACTTTATTTCTGTCTTGCTTTGGGTCATCAAAGTTTTGCTTGCCTGTAAAGCATACATAAGAGGGGAGGAGGGGAAAAAAATGAACAATATTAAAAAAAAAAAAAAAAAAAAAAAAAAAAAAAAAACCCAGAAAAAATAAAGAAATATAAATGAAAAATCTGATGCTGTTTTTGTGTTGCCTGTCGTCTGCAAGAATGCAGTTTAAAGGCACTTCTAGGGGATACTTGGTTGTATTTCTGTGTGTGTATCTGTGGGCAAATTGTTAACCCTTAATAGAGCATGCTGTATGAGTTCCATAAGGTCTACGATGGAGTAACTTGGGGGAAAGGAGGGGGCGGGGTGGGGGTGACCATGTTGGGGGACCTCATGTGACCTTGGTGACCTAGGTGACCTTTGGTCCCATTTACAAACCGGTCTGGGGCCCGCGCCGCGATGTATAGGGTTAACATTTGCCTGTCATCTCCTCATAATTTGATGGAGTTAAACCATTTCATGTTTTGAGGAGTCAAAGTGTGGGAAAATATTATCGGGAGCCAAAACATGATAATGATAAAATGAGTTTTAAAATATTGGGCTCGACTGTGTCGCCCAATATTTTTTGCAACTCATAGCTCGACCAATTACTTTGGGCTTAATCGATCCAATTTCATATTCAAAACTGGGTCACAGGTGCAAAACATGGCATCCCCCACTTGTTGATGGGACAAAGGTCCACATGCCAAGGTCAAAGGTTCATGTGAGGTCATTGTAAAATAGGCTGAAAATGTAAAATGGGACCTATTTGAAAAGTTGAAGTTCAATTTGAAAACCAACTTGAATCATATTTGCAACATGGGATCCTCTTGTTGATGAGGTCAAAGGTCCACCCTATCACGGTCAAGGTCATGTTAGGCCTATCATCACTAACCGCGGCAGGGCAGTCGAGGACCGATGTATTTTTGCATTCTAAAGATACACGTTTGATGCTTGCTACTATTTTTGTGTCGCCTCCCTAAGCAGGAAGACACATAGGATCACTTGTCCACTGTTGTTGTTGTAGTCGGTTGTGATGATGTCTGTTGTGATGTATGGTTGTGAAAAAGGGTTTAACATTGCATGTAATATCCACATACATTTACTTTGATGGATTTAAACCAAATTGGGTCACAGGTGCATCATGTCATCCCCCACTTGTTGATGAGGTAAAAGGCCACATGCCAAGGTTTCACAGGTCATGTGAGGTCAAGTTGTAAAATAGGATGGAAAATGTAAAATTGACTCATATTGAAAAGTTGAAGCAATGGGAAACAAACTTAATAATAGGGACATGGGAACCCTCATTTGTTGATGCGGGCTCAAGGTCAAGGCCAAGGTCAAAGGTCATGGAGGTCAAGTTGTAAAAATAGGCTGAAAATGTAAAATTGAACCTAATATGAAAAGTTGAAGTTCAAGGAACCAAACTTGAAATCATAGGTGCCAGGGCCCCGCGCATTCGGCCGTGGCGGCGCTAATGACGTCATTGGGAAATTGTGACCTCATCAACTCGACAAGTGGCGAGAATCATCCGGCTAGCGTGTCAACAGTGAAGCCGCGAAAATAACAATGATTTAAAATCAAGGTAAAATACTTCTTTTGACTCTTAGTCATCTTTGGTTTTTCGTATGATTATACCTAAGGATTATACTTACACTACAAGTTTGTGATTTTCACGGATAAACACGACAAATTCGCAGAAAGTCGCTCGTTGCGTACAAACCATTTGAATGAAATGTGGTCGAGTCGATGTGCGTTGCCATGTGCAATTCGATGAAAATTCTTATTTTGAATCCGTCACGATAAAAGATGACAATCGGTCGATATTCTATGATGTTTCATTGTTTAGAATCAATATAGTGACTTCAAAATGTTAGCGCAAATTAGAGAAATGACCTGGCATGCTACTGCGATGCAGTGAACGAATGTCCAAATGGTAGCTGTGTTGAGTTTGGGTTGCTGTGCGTACAAGTGCGTTCATGTACAGCTTCGTGCACCGGGCGGCGTCCGGAGGTACGGATATGCTATGGTATTGCAGTAAATTCAATTTGGCAGAGTTTTTTTGTTTGTTTGCCTATTAATTTTGTTTAAACTTTAAATAAACTTTTTTTGTATTTTGAAACCTATTCATTGCTAGGTCTATCGAAATGAACTGTTAGGCCAAATGAAATTATTTTTATTTCCTGTTTCTAACTATTTATATGTTTTGTTTAGTTGTTTCTTTTTTTGGGGGGGTGGGTTCTTTGTTTTGTTTCAAAATTTTGTGAACACTTTTTTTTGGGGGTGTTGAGGTTTTGGATAATTGGTTTTCGGTTTTTCATTTTGGCGTAGTATTGTTGTTTCTGTGTATTTTACAAAATTTGTGTTTGATTCTTTGGGTTTTTTTTTTTGCTTTTGTTTGTTTGTTCATCTCTTCTGCTTTTTTCAGTTTGGAGATTTGACTATATTTGGGAAACTTTATCTTTGTTTTGGTGGGGTTGGGGTTTTCTTTTTCTTTTTTTTTTTAACTGAACATTGTAAGTTTGTTTTCTTAGGTTGCCTTAATAAATAAATATCTACTTTTGGTTTTTCTGTTTCAAGGTTGGATTATTGTCCTATTTTTTTTATTTCGGTGTGCATATGTGCAAATATCCTCAATCATGCAACTTATGGCGTGTCATTATTTAACACAGGGGGTTGTGGAATTTAAAAAAAGTGGAAATTGTCCATTCAAAAACAAAGTGGGCATTCCTCCAATTTTTAATATTTCTGCTGTTCTTGATGCTCCTCCCCCTTGAAAATTTTTCATGTTCCCCCTCCCAGATTCACAAAACATTTTCTGATACCCCAGATCTGCCCTCCCCCACCATAAATAATGACCCCTCATTATTTCTACTGTTGTATGGTATTAAAACAACAAATGAATATTGATTGTAAAACATAGTCCAAAATAACCACAATTATTTACTTCATGTTTGTAATGAAGTTTTTGGTTTTTGTTTTTTTTTTGTGTGTGTTGGGTGTCATCTGTTTGGCAGATTTGCAACGTAGGAATTACCTTTATCAGCCTGTGCATTGGCCGAAAACTGGAAAGTACATTTTTCTCACAGATTTGACTTTTACCTATACAGAATCCATCTCACACATCAGATGTAATGTCACCTGAGGTCCTTTGTTGTCAGTGCATGAGTTCAAATTCACAATTAGAAGAGGGAATCATCAGTATCACTGGTGGAAACAGATGAACAACGATGCTTATGACCGCATGTGGAATATGCGTCAAAATCCCCCTTCTGTCTAAGCTGCCAGGGGATAAAAGACAAAATATAGAAAGTTCCAACACCTTAAAAGTTTATGATCTAATTGAAAAAACAACCTCATACTTAAATTCCACTGAGAGACATTATCTAGAAAATGTATACTTTGTTAGTGATACAATGGCTTATGAATTCCACTTTTTGAAACTCTCACAGTATATTTGAGGTAGAAAATTGGAAAACAGGCAACATTGGTCTTAAACACTGTCCAAAAAAGGGTTAAACGTAAACAATCGACAGAAATTGTCTGTTTGTAATTAGTAACTAAAAAAATATTTGCAATCTAATTTGGGTGTTTGATATGGGTTTATTTGGTTGTAAAATGTACAAATATGAGCCAAAATGGTACTTGTGGCGGAAAATGTCTTAAAATTGGGTGCTGAATGGTAAATTTGCATATAATCATGCGTTTTTCGGCCCCAATATGCTATTTTTACTATTATTTGTTATTAACATAATGAATGCATTGACTAATCAAACATGATTTCCATCTGTTTTCCTTTTTCTTTAATAATCATGCCCCTAATGCCTTCTTATTATCCTGGTAAAATATTGATTTAGTGCAAAATGGCAAAATGGGTGTGACAAATTGGGTGCGTTAAAGGCGGGTGTGGTCAATCCGTGGTGTGGACATTGTCCGTCGTCACGGTGGGAAAAAGTCTTGCTTGGAGATACGTCCTTGCTTGACACCTGGCAAGAACTCCTTCCAGCATCCTATTTTGTGTAAGAATGTAATTTATACAGGAGAAAGAAACAGTAAACAGTTGAAGAGGACTTATTATACACTAGTACACTACAATTCAAATGTTACATTAATTTAAAAAGTCACTTTTTTTGTTACAAACATGTGTTCTAATTTCAAGTTTCGCAGTTTCTACGGACACATTTTTTTATCGTAACTCCACTAATACGAACCCTAGAGAGCTGATCAAACCCTCATTTTAAAGGTAATTTTTATTTCCTTTCGACTTACTCATTCCAAAGTGATCCTGGACACACCAAATTTTTCATAGCGATGCCTATCATAGGTGACCATGGGATCCCTCATTGTGCTGAGGTCCAAGGTCAACATATCAAGGTCAAAGGTTCACATATCAAGGTCAAAGGCATGTTAGGCCTATCATTCACTAACCGCCCGGCCGCCCACAAGCGGTCCGAGACCGATGGTATTTTTGGAGTTTTGTACTTTGCTTACAAGGGATTGCAAATGTTCTTTGTATTTTGCATCGTATGTAATGATAGTGTATTCTCTAGAAAAAATGCCAATGGAAAAAGAATTGTCACTAGGATGATATTTTATAACACAAACACACACCACCACTTCAAGTCGGTCATTTCTGATCTTGAATAAAAAGCTGAGAAAAGGAAGCGAGAAGAGAAGAGGGTGTGTGAGGGGTGGGGGGGTGGGAGGAGAGGAAGAAATTGTTGGGAAGGGGGAGGGGGGTCTGTCTTTGGGAACTTACTTTGAATTTATGATTGACTGGCACAGTTTGGATTTATGCGCACAGGATGAGTACTACTGACATCTTAAGCGATTTTCATTTTGTTTGCACTCGCAATAATGTCGGCGTTTTCTTTGTACCATACGTAAGATGAAGGGTAGGGTGTGAAAGGTTACGTAAATGTACAGTCACCAAGGACGACTCCCGGCAGGCTGGCAAGTGGTTACACTTATATCAAATCCAATTAATTAGGCTAAAGATTAATCTCTCATTGTTTTTTTAATCTTAGTTATGTTGGAAGTGTCAGTTTATATGCCTCAATTGGTGTAGAGCTTTTAACATAATGTTCGAAACTGGTTTTGATTGTATATCATCCAAATTAATATTATTGAAATGATTTAGTTCATAGTTTTTTGGATTCCAGGAAGTCCTTTCTGTTTACCGATTTTTCGATATGCCACTGTTTATCTTTAAGTCTCTATTTGAAGAAAAGATGTTGTATTGTCCAACCACTTATCTCATGTTGCTTTCAATTTCAAGTGTTCTTGTAATTTATAGGACTTTTGTTAGGTGGTAGTTACACTGGAGAGAGATTAGACATACCCCATGAACAGAGTCTCTGTTTCACTTAGGTAGCATGAGTGACCATGCAAACCCTTGGTCAGCAATTGTTTAATATTAGAATATGTGGTAGAGATGGTTTCTTTGGAGTCAGCGTTTTGGGTATGGCTGGCACCTCTAATCATTAGTTTTCTACCACATCACTTAAATAACCCAGGATATCACACTTGAAGTTTGTAGTCTACTATGTTTCATTCAACTCTTCAACAAGTTTAACAGTTGTGGCTTAGGCTCTAAGGAAAAGGTTAGAAGTTATTCTAATACTGTTGCAGAGTTTTGTAATTTAGTTGTGCTCAAATGTGATGTTATTGTTTGTGCAACCGGTTTCCCTGTCTCCCAACTTAGGCAAAATTATTCACACTCCATCCAGAGCTCCATCGCTCACATCTTAAATCCGCTCTGGCATATGAACTTAGGCCATTTAAATATTAACGTTATATTCCATCATGAATCTACATTATTGTTCCATCATATGAAGTTGTCAACAGTCTAGTATTAAAGGCCTCTTCAAGTATGCTGCGTGTCTTCATTGTGTTTTCTTCTGATTCATTGTATATCTCATCGAGTAAATGCCCCTACGATCAGTCGGCGAGTGAACTCAAAGAGAACCCCATTTTTTCTTACTGGTTACATATACTTTGTACAAAAATGGGTGAAAATGTTCGATGACCCCCTGCCATTTGTAAAGTTTTCCTTTTCAAGATTTAGACACACGTTTTCTGAAATCTCAATCCAGATTAGCTAATCCGAGGGTAGCTGGTTCCCTGGTAATGAAAAAGATCTACCTACATTGGCGTCAGCTCTGGAGAGCTAATGGCGACCATCCAGCACATGATGCCTAGCATGGTGGGCGGGTGTGATCAAAGGCCTAGCCCACCGCCAAATAGTGGATTGACGTGTCAGGAAGGGCATCCTGTCAATTGAATCTTTTGCTCCCGTGATCCTCACACAGCAGCATTAATTGTCCGGTGGTGAGGTGTATCCGGCCACCCCGTTAACGGGGCAAAACCGGATTTAAAACTTTGGTTTAGCTACCTAAAAACCTCTCTTCCTGATAAAAGCAAAAGAAAACTGAACAAAAAAAAAAAACAGTTGGGAGTGGCAAATGTGTTATGTGTATAGCCCAGTAAATTTGGAACTTTTTGATTAAATGTGAGTGCCCATCCATGTCTGACTTCGTGCCGTGGGGGTATTCACAAACTAACTCACTCAGGTCTGCTGTGTTCAGACAAGTTACATCTATGGCCTTGAATATAATTTATGATAATCCTATAGATAGAGGCCAAAGTTTTCTGTTTCCTAAATCACCGATTCCATAGCATCTTCCATTTTTCTCTAATTTAAAAGCCTTAAAGGTCCTTGCCCGATCGCTAATAGCCCTCGTCCCCAGGTACCCCAGATTTTACTGGCATGGTCAAAATTTTGGTACCAGAAGAATCACTATTTTTCCATTTAACACCTGTGGAAATTTTATGCTAAAAGATATTTGGTTTGGAAGTTTATAACTGAAAATTTGCTCCATTTGGGTTTATCCATATACCAGTTATCTATGGGGCTCACAAAAAAATCACGTTTAGCTCTCACATCAAACGGATGAATATCGGCGCAAACCTTTCCAGTGATGGTGTGTTGGTTGAAGTCCATTCTATCAAAAATGAAAATTTAATTTATGGCTTAGTAATTTCTAGGGAAACATTACAATTTTCTTTAACGACAAACACAACATTGTTTTAGTGTTTATTAGCTAGGGTCTAATTAAAACAAAATTTGGCTTCTCGATGTCAACCATATCCCCTTGTTTTTTGGGGTTGTTTTGCAATTGTTTATGGGGGGTTGGGGGAGTGAGCTGCTTACCGTTAATTTTCCCCTAGTTGGTCGGCCTGCGAGGTAGTAGGGGTCAAACTGGTAACTTCGAACCTCGGTAGACTGGCTGCAGTGACAGCCATCCATCAGCAAAGTCCTCTTGCCTCCGCACCTGTTTACTTTCGCACTTTTCAATTTTTTGATCATTGTCGCATCACTGCTGTTGCCGCTGTTTTGACCCCATACAAATTGGTCTCTTTTATTTTTAAAGAACAATTTTAAGCATGGCGAACAATTTTGACAACTGAATATAGGTAAGGTCATGCAAGAGCTATCATCTCTGCAAAAATCAGACAATCCATTGCGTAAATCTTGCCATATAGGCCTACAAAGGTCATGATGTGTTGGTTAGGGCGCCCCCCTCTATATGCCCTTCTCCATAGAAGACGTGGAAAACTATTTTTTAAGAAAAAAATCATATTTGCCCGCAATGAACTTTTCGGAAATTTATACACAGAATGTAGTTTAGTGGACTAAATATTCCAAATCATTTGTCCAAAGTGTGGTCGCCGGGCGATAATTTTGTTTAATTCTGGTTTTGTCCTAATAAATGAACTTTCAAACAGCTGTGGTTGGCAGAAGACGTGTACTTCGTCAAAAATCTCCCCCTCCCACCACAAGGTTTTTATTCTGTGTGCGGGGTCCTTGCCAAGTGGTTGGCAGGAAGGGCTCACATTGAATGTGAGGCATATTGGTGTCCTGTGTTGTCATTTTTTAATTGGGCAGGTCTGGTTTGGGGCCACCCCTTTTTCTGGGTGGCTATACCCTCCTGGTACGAGTCGACCCCTGCGGGGTCCCTCGGGGAGGGTGGGTCCATACAAGTAAACCCTACAGGTATTTCGTTGTTGGCCAATCCTTGGCAGTCCATGTCATGGGAGTCATTTATGCATGCTGTTTGGCATACGTTTACAAGCAAGTATAATATAACATTGTATATGGCTCATGCCCATCATTGTGTAAAAAATGTGTGGCTGCTTAGCAAGTTAGTACTCATCCGGCTTCCCTCGTTAAATATCAGGGAAAATAATTGTTTTCTGTGTGTCTGATGTTTTTGTCACTTGTTAATTTGGGAGACATTCAGGGGCAATACATCTAGACAACACCAAAATAAGCACTTGGAAGTACATGTATGCTCAATTTGGCCATTAGACATTCGTCAAAGAATCAAAATAATGAATCCTGGTATTTTGGTCCCAAATCGATGAAAATTTATGGGATTTTAATGGCGGGGTTGGAACCAAAATTAGTGGGAGGATGATTTTGTGTAAAAAAATTGGAGATATAAATTGGAAAAATCTCAGGTTTTTTTAAGACGTTCAGGTTTCTCCTTCCAAATGCTTGTTCTATATTTGCAATACTGTGGAGTTTCTCCATAAAACAGGAAAACTTTGGTGTATAGCTAGGCTAGATAAATAATGAATCAGAATCAAATTGGGATACTTATCTAAACTTGGGTCATTGAGATTAAATCAATCTGGATTGCATGGCTGTTGAGAGATAAAAAAAAAATCATGTCTGTTGCAATATGTGGGCCGGTGTTGAAAGCAAATAATGAAAACTGGGAAAACAGTTGTGTCCGCAAAAAATCAAAATGGGCCAGCAAACTCCTGTCCAAAAATGTTTTGTGTATCCCTATTAGTATGTTAATTGTCCCCCGGCCCGTCCGTATCCGTATGTCTGTAGTCCGTGATAAAAATGTTCACCCTGGAACAATGTCCGTGATAAAAATGTTAACCTGGAACATTTGGCATATCTTTTTTTCTGGATGAGCTGTAGTAGCCAAAATTTGGTATATTGTAGAAGGGGAAACCCCCTACTCACCATGTAATTCATTTCCCCCAGGTCCTTCCCTGGGTCTGGGTCCTGTCCGTATGATCCGTGATAAAAATGTTAACCCTGGAACAAGGTCCGTGAGAAAAATTTAACCCTGGAACATTTGGGCATATCTTTTTTCTGGATGAACTAAGTAGCCAAAATTTTGTATATGTACGAAGGGGTGAAACCCCCTAGCCACCATATAATTCATATTCCCCCAGGGTTTTCCCCTGGTCTGTCAGGGCCCGTCGGGGAAAAAAGGTCAAGGGAACAAGGTCAATATTGCACAGAAAATGTCAACAATTTGCCCATCTTGTGTATGATTTAGCTGGAGTTCCTTAATGGGCTACGATGATAAACTTGGTGGGAAAGAAGCGGGTTGATGGGTTCTCGACCTGATTATATTTTGGGTGTAAAACTATATGCTAATTCAGTATCGAAATTTGCATAATTTATGAACATTTTTCCCCGCAAGGCTTGTGTCATTTTCTGGAGTTCCGTAAGGTGTATAATGATGTAACTTGTGAAGGAGTGGACTGAGGATCTTGACTGATTGATTTTTGGCCATATTTAGGGCACAAATTACCTATGCAAATGAGCTAATTAATATGCAAAAATCAGTGTACTTGCTAGGTGTGGTGGCCAAGTAATACCACAACCAAAGTATTAACATATGTGTAGTACCCCATGTTTTCTTCTTTGAAAAGGTTTTTTTAGTTCTGGTTTGCAGCATGTGGATCATTCTTTTGGGTTGCCAGCCGTTTACATTTCTTGGAAAATGTTGAAAATTGTAAAATTCAGTGTTGCGCCGCTTTCCAGACCCCGGTACAGGGCACAATTTTACAATGGTGGTTACATGATTTTTTCAAAAATAGTGTTGCCAAATTGAATAAAATTATGCAAATTTTTACTAAATGTAGTGATTTTAAGGGATTTTTGGCAATTTATTTAGATTTCTTGAGTCATTTTACCAAAGGTAACCATTTTTTTGGGATTCTTCTTGTACACTTCATACATTGCAGTTGCATTTTTGCATGTTAGTGAATCGCGACAATTCGGCGGGGACATATTTTATATAACGCATCGCGTAAATACGATTTCGCCTTGTTGTCATTTAATTATGGTTGCAATACACATGTTTTGGAGAGGATATCAGTCTAGGCCCTACTTATTTCATCTCCCCATAGTCTTTGTTCTCTTAAAAATAGGGGGTTGGCTTGAGTGTCACATTAGGTCAAGTTTCAAACATGCTCAATCAACACCTTAGTTTGATGAGATATGCGTACTGAAAACCAAATCTGCGAAAAAAAATTAAGAATTGAAAATTTCCGCTGCTGCCCGTCTAAACTTAAAATCCGATGGCCCGCCGAAAAACACATTTTTTTGGCCATAACTCGCCATTTTTTTCATCTTTTGGCCTGTTTTGGTGTCTAAACCTAGGTTTTTTTTGAATGTCTTTGGGATCTATTTGACATTCATATTCAACACTGTATGAATCTAATAATTTATGTTGTGTTATAATTGTACTTTTTTCTTAAAAAATTATTTCGACTGGAGTCCGCAAATTGCACCACTGCTTAAATTTTTCCAAGTTCATAACTCATACCATTATGCTTTTATTCTCTAACATCCATTCCTATCCTCCTCTTCTATTCCATTTCTTGCAGGTCTGGCAAAGTATGTTCATGCATCATCATCCTGCTTTCAAACTGATAACTATACATAGCACTGCTAAACTTAACCATCGCTTAAATCCATCCATCCTTGCTTGCTTCCCTTCCCTTCCTTCCCTATGCTGAAGTATTAACTTACCAACCTGCATATTAACTTATTAGTCGTTAAGCCAAACTTGGAAATTTAAGATGGCTTCTTCTGGAATTGCTGACAGTTAGTATTTGTTTTTTATGACCAGCTACCAACCACACTAGACTGTGTTTGGTCAATCACGAGCTATGCGAGCACCCATGGATCCCAAAAACAAAAAATTCAATTCATAAAGTTTTGCTGAAGCAATTGCAACTCCAGTGGGCAAAAGCATTTTTCCCCAGACACATGTCTTAAAACCCACCCTCAATCCCATAGAAACGACTGAATGCCTGGCCAGCCACGATGGAACAAGGTTCTTCGGAAGCCCAAGAAGTCCAGGCGAATGCACCACCTCAAATGGAAAGCAGAAGTGTCAAGGATTGTTTGACATACTGAAGCCCACATGACCACATCTGGAATCCTGAAAAATTTGATCCTTATGAGCGTGCCTGCATTTTGATCAAAAGTGGTGCAATGAATATGGCCCTAAGTTACCAATTCTACATTGAACTGAAAATGCTTGTTGAAATGGAGCAAAGGGAAGCATTAGAGCAACTCAGGCGGAGGAAGCAGAATGGCGTTTTCCTGGATTTCCTGTCCTTTTGGCTTTGGTTCACGCACGTTGTTTTTTGGCGGGTCCTGCTTCGGTGCTTCTCTGGAACCATGCAAGTTGTATCTTTGACGTGTGAGACACCTTGGATAACGCGTTTCCATGGTGTCTTTCAATGTTTGCTCAATCCTGTCCCATTTCTGGCTGTGGAGTACAAGAGATGAGTCCAGCATGATCCTCCTCGGAGAAGTTTCTTGATGTCGCGTTGTCCATTCCTTCGATGTCAGCCTTGGACCTGATGTAGACCTTCCTTTTCGGGATTCGCTTGCATTGAGTGCGCAGGTTGAGATCTGCCACAACGATAGCGTGGTCACGCATCTCCTCTACTGTAGATACCTTACTGATGATACTTGAGTTGTTGGTAAGTATCAATTCGAGGATGCTCTCCCTCTTCCTGGTTGGTTCATGGACGAGCGTTCAAGTTACACTCCTTCATAACCTCAAGCAGCTTACCAGCAAAGTCTTTTTACAGTATGGGTGATCATGTTTTCACGGTGGAGTTCATCCAGTCAATGTTTGGTTGGTTGAAATCACCTGCGATGAAGATAATCACTCGCAGGGTTTTACTGCTATTTAATCGATGCGGATTGGAGTGCATGGATTGAGTCCTATGTCCTGAAATTTGGTTTTTAAAACGGTGCCAATGATGGAGACTGTCTTCCACTAATTCCGTTTAATTCAGATTAATCTCCTTCTCTGTCTCTACTGTAATTTCAGTGGCAAGTAGGGTCCTTTTTCACTGCGATTATTACCTTACCCCCACCCCCAAACCATGTTCTTTGGCTTTCTGTCCTTCTGAGCTTATTTCAACCATAAGGGAAAATTTTCTAGGTAAAATGTTGGGTGACAGCCCTGTTTTCAGTCCCTGAATGATTTCCAGTTGATTCTCTTGGATGAGAGCTCCAAGTTGAGCTGTCTTATTTCAATATGCGTTGGAAGTTTATGACAAGAATCTTGAGACGAGTCTTTTTATTGGCTCTACGGGCTTTCTCTTTGGTTTGTTGTTTTTGTCAGTCTTTGCTCTGGTTGGCTTGTCTGTTCACTAGAGCCTATTGATGGTGATGAATCTGACCGCCATAGCACAGCAAGATGATCTCCATCTGAAGATGAATCTGCTCAATGCTTTACTTGAGATCCCGCAGTCACTATAAACCCAACACCCCTCTGAAGACAAAGTTTGTCGACGAGGTGGGCATCAGCGCGTTTGCGTCGTGAATTTGGGATGGTAGTGGTCAGCGAAACTGGAATCTGGGCATGGTTGTAGAGAGGCACAATAGTGGAGTCACCTATAAATTGAACCCTTGAAAGAGCACGCGCAGTTCAGCATCAAAACTGGCGATAGCCACAGCGTGCAGATATTCAGACAGTGCTTCCTCTATATACAGAATTTCTGCCGCTGCAATGTTCATCTGTCATGGGATACGTCATCGAGCAGAAACCTTACTTTTGTACTTGACAATTGGCCACCTTACAACTCATTCTCTTCAATTAGATACTTTAATATTTGAGTGATATCCGTGTTACTTACGTGTGATTGGTCGCACTTTCATTTAATGATAGACCAAACTGTCAGATCTAATGCCAATTCATAAACTTGTGCAAGGCGATAAAAAAATTTGCGCATGGAAATGAACATCATTGCTATTAACCACTACTGGTACATAAGAAATGCAGGTTAAAACCTTATTTTTAGGTATCCGGGTATCCATGTGAACATGAATTTTAGACAAAAAAAATCTGACTCAGAGGGATAACGATGATGTGGTGGGTCGTAGGGGTGACGGGGTAACAAGTTCAAACAATTTTGGTGAAATATTGCCTTAAACCTACAGTTGGATCACTAGCATGTTAAAACACTGCCATAATAGATCCAGTGCCCTCAACAACCAAAAACCTCGGGCTAGACACCAAACCAGGCCAAAAAGATGCAAAAAATGGCCGATTTTATGGCAAAAATGTGTTTTTTCGCGGCCATTTTGATTTTTCGCGTTTTCGGCGGAGCATCCAAAATTTTCAATTTTTAATTTTTTTTTCTCGCAGATTTTGGTGTCAGTACGCATCATCCCATCAAACTAATGTGTGATGAGCATGTTTTTAAACTATACCCTCTAATCCCACTCATAATTAAAAATGCTGAACAGCTTAAATTGGACTGCAAGTAGGGTGCTTTACCAAAAAGTATGTTTCCCATCTAAAAATTATGTTTCCAATTGCATAAATTTGTCTTCCACAAGTCACATGTGATGTCACCACGTCCGGGGCAAGTCTTCTACGTGCATCTAAGTCCGACTGTAAACGCGTGCATGTTACGCCTGCAATTTCAATCGGAGTTCGCGATTTGTGCTGCGGCCATGGTGGGAAAAAGTGGGGAAACTTCTGGAAGCTCCTTCCTTCAGAATTTTGAAGGGAAATCTGACTCTTCAGAATAGAAAAATACATTAAAAAAAAGTTGTTGGTAAAATCTATGGAAATGTGACTATCTCAAGGAAATATGCTTTTTTCCTCATGGCCGCGGCCACTGAATAATGCTCTGAGGTAATTGACTCGAGCACTTAAGTGGCTAATCCTCACAAGCTTTAACACCTGTATTCAAGGTGTGATAAAGATGTGTGAATGAACATCAAAATGCACCATGAAAAGTTATTCCACGCTAAAAATTGTATACCTAACAACAAGTATTTGTCTTTTTTTGCTAAATAGTCTCTAAACCATGTATCAATACAGTAATGAAAACACGATGTGTAGTGTAACCCCTCAGACATTTTTCTTTAATACTAACTTAAAAATAGAAGAGATAACCCTGTTACCATGGTAATGGCAGCCATCTTGAACTTGGTGATTTGTCCAAGATGCGCTTTGTGAAACCTAATATCTCAAAACTAGCGAAATTGAATGAAACAAAAAGCAAATGAAACAATCTGAACTGGAATGAAAAATATTGCATGTCATTAAAGGGGTACAGTGAAAGTTCTATGGTCAAACTAAATGATTCAATGATATGTTTTCTGTTTACCTGGTAAGTACAGTGAATTTGTTACTAAAATGCTCAGAAAATGTACTTTGTCTTTTTAAGTTTTAATTTGTGTTATCTCTCTCTATTTCCAGAACACAGCAGGTCTTGACGACTTTGATCGTCTCAAAACACTAGGAACAGGCTCATTCGGCCGCGTCATGTTAGTAAAACACAAAGCTACTCAGAAGTACTATGCCATGAAGATACTTGATAAACAAAAGGTAAGGAGGTGGTGGTGAAAGATCAAGGAGGATG
This sequence comes from Ophioderma brevispina, assembly GCA_023653785.1. Lineage (NCBI taxonomy): Eukaryota > Metazoa > Echinodermata > Ophiuroidea > Amphilepidida > Ophiodermatidae > Ophioderma > Ophioderma brevispina. The sequence goes on from JAMKCH010016886.1 coordinate 48,894, forward strand.
TTGCATTCTCAGCTAGGTTATTTACCATATAGTGGTAATTCAAGGGTCCACAAACAGTGGCGGTGCCGGGGGGGGGGGGCATTTCCCTCTACACCCCCTCCCCTCCCCCAGCTGAAAGAAAAATGAAGATTTTTGCCAAAAATTGGTGATTTGGGGCCAAAAATCACCAAATTTTGGCAAAAATCATTCATTTGAGATCCAAATTGGTTAAAAATATCAAAATTTTTGATATCCCCCAAAGAATTTCACTTCCCCCCCAAAAAATCACTTTTCCCCCACCCCAGAAAAAGAGGTCTGATGCCGCCACTGGCCACAAATTAAGCATTTTTTTAAGCATTAATTTAAAGGCACTATCATTGACTTGCTAGAACAGAAATTAAAAAAAAAATATCAAAAATCATTTTTGTGTGTCTGGAACAAGCATAGATATGCCAACATACCATACAAGTGCTAAGACTGGAAGCAACCTAATCGGGACAAAATCGGATATTTTAGTCAAATGTTACTGTCCGTACAGACACTTATGCAATGTAATTGAATGGAGACTTCGTATCTTTGAGCACTGCTGTTTTCTTTCTTTTCTGTCCAATTTTCAGTTGCAAAAAATAACTTTAGAATTCTATAGACTTTATAGCCTTTACTTGTAAGCTATTGCTGCAAATTTCAAGCATTTTGACTCCTTTGGGTGAATCACTGATAGTGTCTTTAAGTTGTTTAAAAGTGGTAACTGTACACCCAGCTAGCTAATTAAGAACAGGATTCATCCCAATGGAAATGATAACCCTTTTTTATAGACTTAATTATCTAGTAGCATATAATTAGCAATTATAGGTATTCTGAAAGGGAGTCTAACTTTAGACCTGGGTTTAAACCAGGGTTAGTCCTACATGAGTGGAATTTTTTCCTTTCAAAATACTGTGAAAGTTAAATGTAACAGGTGAGAAAATTCCTTATCGATGGGCCATTATAGCCCATCCACAAGGAATTTTCTCATCCATTACAGCACATTATTAGAGTATGTTTGAAGAGAAAAGTCCATTGATGTAGGACTAACTGTGGTTTAAACCCATTTTTGAAGTTAGACTCCCTTTCAGAATAACAGCCATAGTGATTTGCAGGTAAACCACTTTGAGGGACTTCTATTGCTTTCAAGGGTATACAGGGTGAGTCAAAAAAAAGTACAACCAAATTCAGCGATTTTTCATGGAAAACCCTTTGTGCTATTCATATATTTTCTTTCTGTAATACATTCCTCGTTTTAATAGCTCTCAAATAAAAATTACGGCATTAAAATTGATTAACGCGTTCAAAAGTTAAAGCTGCAGGAGTGAAAGTACCCAATATGAAAGACCGAACAAGTTACACGCTAGAGTAACCCAGAGAGTGCTCTTGATTTTACATTCAGTTTTGGGATTTGCAGCATATCCTCCATTATTACACATTTGGAATAAATGTCAGGGGACACCAGTGACGTAATCAGTCTTTGGGTGAGGGCGTGGGTGGGACAGGGTAAGAGTGGGATCCGCACTCAAAATCTTGGCCCCTCCTCGCCCCAATAGAGATCAGGGGAAAAAATAAACTTATAGTATTGACAGGTTACCGTGTTCACCTTTGCAAAATGTGTTTTAGTGATATCTCATAAGTTAAATGATTCCCACTACCCGGCCCGATCCCCCTCCCCAAATGAAAATGTTTTGTTACATCGTTGGGTAAGACTGTAAAATGAAACCAGATATCAAAAATAATATTTAATGAAATGGACTTTTTGGATTTTAAGCAACAATTTGCAGCATTCTTTTCAAATTGCTTGATTTCCACGTAGTAAAACTTCCAAATATATGATGTATAGGGCTGGATAAAGCATTGAAATTTCCATTTAAATATATCCTGTTAATTTCATTAAATCTTAAGTATTATACATTATCATTCAACACATGTCCTGCGTAGCATTTGAATACGCGCCAAAAAAATCAACCAGTTAATTTCTTCTGAAGCCCTCATTGCGCGCAGTAATGAGTCTCAGGTGTACAGTCAGTGTGCAATTGTTCGGGTGCAGAAAATTATACCTTCACAAAACAATAACGTAGCTTTCAAGGCTGATCGATTTTAAAAATTTAACATATTGTGAAAGCTGATAACAACAGGGACTTCGAATACAGAAGGAATTTGAATTTAAATTCGTAATGGTTCTTCATTTAAAAAATCATCATTGTTGTCAACTTTTTGACTCACCCTTGTATGTGAAATAAGCAAAGTGGCACTATTTGCTTATACATAGTCTATGGAGTCATTGAACTACACCGAGATAGTCATGCAGCCTACGGGCACGTTGACTGCCGAGTCACATGACATGCATGCAAAAAAAGGAAAGCTAAGCCAATCCACATGTAAAAGAACATGGTATTCTTACTACGTAAAGCTGCAAAGGGGGGTTAACAAAAAAAAAACGCATGCCAAAGTCCTTGTCTGCTCCCCTCCCGACGGCATCGCAGCACAACAACACCTGATCAGTTGTTTTCAAGCGAGGGAACAAACCAGCCGGTCTAGTTGTACTTCGTTGCTTGAGATGCTGGCTCGCCGTTACCACCGGGGATTGTCATATCATTGGGAATGCTTCGTATCTGCAACAATGTAATCAGGTCTAAGGAAAATCGCAGCCTTCAGCATAAATTGCTATGGGTTATTATAGTGGGATGGGTATATCTCATTGCGGCCCACGTGTTGTTATCTGCCCTGACTAGTGTGGTTAGATTTACTTAGTACACGTTTTCTGAATATCAACAACTCTTAATTATGTCGAAAAATGCCTCACTTTAAGATCAATATTGATGAGGGGAAAGGAGGGGGGAGGCCAGCTTGGTGAAAAGGAGGGGGAGGCCAGTTGTGAAAAGGAGAATTGTATTGGGGGTCAGGTAATACACAAGTACTTCAAGGGCGTGATGGAAAGGAGGAAGGATTGGCAAGGGTTGGGCCCAGATGGGTTAACAGACTTAAACCCTCCCTAAAAGAACCATAATACATGAGGGTTGGTAAACTGAATGTAAATAACAATGCTGGGATACTCTGGAGTGGATTCTTTTAATGTACGTGAAGTGTGAAAAAACCTCTTCTGCGGTGCGTCTTTCTGTAGATGGAGAGAAGTTGGTGGGCTTAGAGGGTCATATTTAAGGTAATTAGTTTCAGATTCACTTCGAACACAGGCTAGAATGACTTTAATGATGCTATCCCATTTTTGATTGAAAAAAAAATATAAAACAGTGCATTAAACCAGGTTGCCCCAGAGAAAAATCCAAAATCTGGCTTGCCATATTGGCCAAAAAAAATCAATTTTTGATCAAACTTGAGAAGCTTTGGTAAATCGCCTTCATGTGTGTGCCAATATCCTGTTTGGTTACTAAGGAATCAATTCTCCTGCAAACTTCCATCTCACCAAAAACTTTTCCTTTTCTCTGATATTGCAGTTTTAGCTTAAAATTGGACTGCGGGGGCGCTTTCCCAAAAAGTACACATCACATCAAAAGTTTAAAATTTTAACCGGTGGGCCCATCATCAGAATTGTTTCATTCATTCGTAAACACTTACCATTTTCACTGTGACAGCAATTTAATTTAAAATTTGATGAAAACACTCATTGGAATAGACAGGGTCACACAAACTTTCTTTTATGGTAGGTTTCATTGGAGGGCATTTTTGTGACATTAAAAAGCCAACAGTTTTTAAAAACCGCAAACACTGGTAAGTCAAATTTTGCAGCAAAGTGCTCATAAAAAACTCTTCAACTTTAATGTAAAATCACCATTTTTAATAGGATGCGGATTTTCCGGGAAAGCCCCCCCCCCCCAGCTCAATTTTAAGCAAAAACTGTATTTTCAAGAAAACAAAAGCTTTATGTAAAAATGAAAGGTGCATATCATGATTCCTAATACCCGAACAAAACATGGTATTGCCACCAAAATTAGCAAATTGAACAAAAAATATCGAGTTATGGTCAAACAATAAAAATTGTTGACAGTGTGGATTTTTGATGGGGGCCACCCTGGTTTTGGCCACTCATTTTTTTCTTTGGAAGTGGGATCAGGGGATTTAAAAGTCAGCAAATGAGCGGTATTCGAAGTGATCGAAACATTGACCTTCTATGCCAACCTTCTACTTCAAGCACAAAATTGTAGTATTATAGACCTTTTTCAAAATGAAAATGGAAATGAATGAGAGCGTTCTTATACTCCATGCATTCACAAGCATTTTGACCCAATTGACGTGTATCCGCAAAGGCAAATGAAACAGTGGCGTAACCAGTGGGGGGCCGAGGGGAAAGTGGAAGATGAGATAGGGGTGCACAAGGTTGACTTCTACTGCCCCCTCTATGAGCTTTAACCCTCATTTTGTCAAAATCTATAAAAATTCTGTAATTAAGGGGCCTATGACCACCAAACATTTACCAAAAAGAACAACTGGCCCAACACTCTTAGTGTTTAGAATATCTCTTTGCCCCCTAAATGACTTTTGACCACGATTTGTCAAATGTATAAAGCACTATTTCTGCAGCTAAAGTGCTTCTGATCATCAGCAGTGTTTGTCCCCGTTCTCAAACTGCGACGGCAGGCAAAAAAGTAATACCGGAGATACCACAATTTAATCCTGATTTTTTTTACCAAGGTGTCTTGTTATGAGTTTTATAGGCCATCCCTTGGGCCATCTGTAAAAAGCAAAAGTCCTTTAAGTGTGTCTCGAGCGGTGGAGCGTGACTTCAGAGGTCTTTTACCTCTAAATTTGCATGTTCTTCACAACATAAGCTATTCTTGGCGCTACTGATCACTATAAGAGTACACATAAGACAAGGGGTTCACTTTAAAGAGAATATAATTATCTTTCGATGATATCTCACATTTGCGCTATGAAATTGAAGCAGTAGCTATTTATAGGCCAAAAAGTTTATGATTTTCTCGACTTTTTGCTATTTTTTTGCCTTACTGTGTTAAATAAATGAAAATTTGTCCAGAAGCTATCAATCTTTGTCCTTTCATATTTTACCGCAATTTGACCCTATATATATGCTACATAAACCTGGAATAAAATTGTTTTGCTTCTATGACTTTTGCGTAATGTATTTTAAGTTGACCAATTCATTTCCGCATTTTAACCGATTTTTTGCTACTTTTGGCTGTTTCCTCTGACAACAATATTGAATTATCGGTTATATGGCACCTTCTAAAAGTTGTAAATCTTTCATTCAGGGTGGAATATGGATAAATGTTCTAAATTGGATAAAAATGGGTTTCGTCGGGCACCCATCAAAACCTTTCGAGGTTTTAAGATCCATGTTGCTTAACGAGTCTGCAAATGGTTCTAAAATGTTGAAGAAAGTTCTAGGAAGTACCTTTCTCTTGCACCTCCAAGAAGAACAACCGCCTTTGGATACGATTAAGGTTTTTTTAAAGGTGTCTGGACATTCTGGTTCATTTCAACCATTAAGAGCTCTTTTTGAGGTCAAAAAGGTTTCTGTGTATAAACAACTCAGGGGTTCCCTTATATCCCTGATGCATATCACTGCTGGATAACATGACGCATAATGCACTAAATTGTGCTCATTGAGTAGAGAAAGTCTTCTAAGATATCAGAAACGTCTCTTTGGAGCCTCTCCCAGCAGCGGCTTCAGACTCTATCTACCTTGGGTCAAAATATTCATGATTTAGACTGAGGTAAGACTCTTTTAACGGAATAAAGCTTTTACCTCCTTTGTGTATCCTTTTATCCTCTTATAGAAATTTCATGCTAGGCTAATTACATGAGGTCTTACCTAAGGATAACACCAGAATGTGAGCAATTTGTAGATTTCACACCTCTAATTGGATTTTTAAAATAAGTGACACGTGCCCCCCCAAAAAAAAAGTCGGCTTTTTCCCAAAATGATTCACATTTTCAGCTACTGCTGTCCGAATTAACTTAGATGTGCGGTTTTAATAAATTATTTTTGTCACAAATGATGTTTTCGTAAAAAAGTCATAAAAGTTGTCATTCATCATCAGAATTAACAAGATCATTAAGTTCCAACTTGAAAAAAAAGATCTTTGGATTTTTATTCAATGGACACCGATTTTTATTGCAAAGGACAAATCATCATCAAATTTATTGTCTCACACATCGCTAATTGATCAATCATATACAATATGACTGCCACCTTAGGCGCTCAGGTCATGACCTTGCTTTTTGAAACCCCAAGGGCCCCCTGTCCTCCACACATAGAATTTCTCCATTCTCTGTACGCTTATGGAACGCTCTCCTGCTCATGGCATCAAACCCCGATTTGCAGAGGCTTCAAAACGGAGGATAAGCGCTAGCTTAGCGCCAATCCATTAAACAGCGTTTCTAATTAAATAACTGCTGCTATGCCTTACTAAATATATATAATTATGCATGAGAAAATATGGTGATTAGATTAGGAGACTGCTAAACGCATAGTGTGGGTTGCAGTGCCCTTGAAACAATAGGTTACAGGAATAACTATAGAAAGGGTGGATGTACGAACATTCACCAGAAACTATAATTAATAATATGAAAATACAAATATTACCATAAATAAGTTGGCATTAAACCAGACCTTCCTTTCCTCATACAAAACGGGTTAGGTCCAAAGATACCCAAGCACTTTCTGTTCGCGACTTCGAAAGTGCGTATTTAATGAAATAATTAATAAAACCATTAATTGGACAGACAATAGATATATCATTGTTATGTTCTTCTTAAAGAGCATGTACCAGAAGGTTAATCATTTTTTTCAGATTTTTCATAAAAGACCGAAGTGCGTAGTCCTCTTTAGCAGGACAAATGTCTTCTACTGTTTGCATGTATTCCGTGCTTGGCGGTGATTTCGTCCCCCCCCCCCCCGTATGCCTATTCTCACCAAGAAGCTGGTCAACCCTGGTAATTTCCATTCTGGTAATAAAAAGCTAACAATACCAAGTTCTTCTGGGAAAACCTTACATTTAAACAATGTTTTACGGTACCAGTCGCTGATAGCGAATAAATGTGGAGTTTCTTAATGGGTGGTTTTGTAATATGAGAGTATAGGCATATATCTTTAAGGTGTGAAACCTTTAATACTTACTATCACTGGTTTCTCGTGCAGATCTGATAAACAAGGGTCCTTGTCCTGTCATCCGAACCATTCCCAACTTTTTAATATGATATAGCAGACCTTGTCAGGGGCTATGTATATACAGTACGATTTCTTTGCTGAAACCTACCCACGCTACTTGCCATCCCGGATCACAGAAACCGGGAATTAACACTGTGTTGAAGGACGCTGATAACAAAACACTTATGGCCCTCTTTTGCCCTGCACCACTAACCCTTAAAACTCTCATGGTCTCGTTGGGACACCCTTTCTATATCCCTTGATGCTCGAGACGCATCAGAGCGTCTCACCATATGCGTACTTGAATCGGCACAGGAGCATGCTCGTTCCATGAAACGACTGTTTGAAAACCTGTTCGTTTATGCAACCGCAATCAGGTAAAGTTGCAACAGCTCTTCTACGTTTTGAAGACAAAGGAGCTGTAATGGTGTGAGGAATGTCTCGATCCACAAAGAAAAAACAACGCTTTGAAAAGCCCCCTGATTCAGACAACCCTTGATGACGTGTAGGAATAGGAACACCTTCCGACGAGAAAGGCGCTCAAAAAGCTGATGTCATAAACAGTGAGTGTATCGATAGCTGCTTTTTTTTAGTCCAGAACAGTATCCCAATTGCCTCCAATTTTGGTGGTGTTTTTGCTAAATTATTATTGGAACGAACATGCCGCTTTGCAGATGCAGTAAAGCATCATCTTCGCAGGCTTGATGCGCCTCCCATCATGAAAGAAAGGGTTTCCCGGGAAGACCACGAGGAGCGTTGGTGCAAGGCAAAAGAGGCCTTCAGATTTCACATGTGTTAGTTTATCGCGATCCTTCAAGACAACATTTCGCAGTTTTCTTGGAATGGAATGGCCACGCATAAGTAATTCAGCCTGCAAATCACACTTTATACCTAGCCCCTGACGAGGTCCTGTTATATCTATAAAGTTGTGAACGAGAGTGTGTTCAGACTTGAGGTGTGACCATCATGAAGTGGACACGTACACCGTTCCCTGTGAAATCATTCTGATATGCCCAACAGCCACCGTAATACTTTGTATTCATACTGCTGCTGTACCATCTTTTGCTGCAATTTGGATGGATGAAGGACAGCTAACACCAGATACTATTGACATCTCTCGTCTTTAGCAAAATATTTATGCTGCATTGTCCCGATTACAAGCATTCGCTCAATATACATGGGTAATATGCTCAGCATTTCCGTCATTGCATCATTGGCTGTAAGGTAAAGGCCCTGTCAGCAGCTTAAGGTGTGGACCCTTTGGGTGGCGAAATACGCAATTCGCACTTTAGTGCGACTAGGGGGTGTCGAGGGGGTGAAGAATCATTGAAAATCTACTCTTGATCCTGGGCCCATCGCATTTGGTAGGAAAACAGTTGTGTGGGGGCCATTTCCTACCATGAAAGGTCCCTCCATTACCCCATGATGGTGTGAAAGGACACTGGGCCCCCTATAATCTTGGTGGGGGGAACAAAAACTGTGGCCATTATTTTGCTGTTCTTTTCCCCCCTTTCCGTTTGTGGGGCCCTGAGAGCATATTTTAGATTGCCCTGTCAACAGCTGCTGAACCTGCTGACTCTTAAATCCACACGGTCCTTGTGATAGGCTCTAACTGTATTGGACGCAGATGTTTCTGATACCCTTGAAAACTTTCTATGCTCGATGTGTATGGCCGATCTAAGTTGGCATGATGTTGAATGAGCAGATATGTCATTTCAACTTATGGACCCAGGGATATGAGGTCAAATCCTACTTAAAACCATCAAATGCCCCAGATCCGCCGGTTTTTCCCACAGTGTAAAGCAGCAATCGTGCAAAAGGTTCGCGCGTTGAACTATGTTACAGTGATGTGAAGAAATATAAATGCTAATCACATGGATCTTGAATCGGAGAAACATGAATGGAAGATGGCGGCAACCAGCACATGATAATATGTGGTTCGGGAATCAACGTAAACTCATATGTTCAGTTAAGGGGCAACGAGAGATTTTGAGGCACCCAAATATCGTTTCAAATTGTAATTTCATATAGATGAGCACTCAATAGATTTCTTACCTTGTGTTTCGCTACAAAAATGTTCTTAAAAGTGAGAAAAAAGGCGATTTTGATTTGCTTATATTGCACGGTAACACATAGGCAATTTTGTATTTGCTCCTATAACGAAATTAAATTTCACAATTTGGTTCACAGAACATTTTCTCAGCTTAATCCTTTTCAATGGGGATATTTTTGATGGAAAGCCATACATTACATCAAAAATCAGTCACTGTTTTCAAGTTTTTTTTGGGACACCTGATATGTGAAATCTCCGTTCACCTTTAAAGTCAAGTGAGGATGACTTCATTTCGTTTTGACGAAGTGTGACGATGAATAAATTTGGCTAGTAAATATGTAATTGATCCTTCGCAGTTTGGGCACTATGTGACTGATCATGGATATTTAATAGTACCCACGAAGTAGACTAACTGTACTACATTTTGTCGCAGAGTGGTTTTTGAAATCAATCCCACAATGCAAATGCAATGTGCTTATCTACTGTAATAAAACATGTCAGTACAAACGCTTTGTGAGCTAAAATAAGCGTATATGTTCGGTGTTGTTATGGTTAAAATAGGATTTTGTGGGATCGCATTGACCCTTATTCAGGTGAAATTTCCAAAAACTGCTGCATTGTGGATTGACTCTGATGATGTCGGGTCTGTATAATAACGTGCATATTGCATGCTACGGTTGGTTACCCGGTGGCACTGACAGAGGGGAATTGGTTGTGCGGCCCTGTAATGTCACGCCCCTCCAGCAGTTCCTAGGACCCCCCCAGTTTAAGAGCATATTCATTCTTAGGTCCTTCTTTTGGGAAAATGTTTGCTCGAAACTAAACTGTAGCGAATTTTAGTTCCAAAACCGCAAATTTCCTCAACTTTCATTTCCTAAAGGTCTACTTTTGCGGCCAGAATCAGTTTCCAATTTCTGAAGTGTCAAACATTTTCTGTAAAACATTTAAAAACAAATAAAAGTTATTGCCATTAAATGTTCTTGAATGAAAGCAGAATGGTCTTCAACACCTTTAAGAGCCTTTTGGCCTTTTATAGAACGTTTAGATTGTTCTTCAAAGGGTGTGAATTTCGTTGGGTGGTTCGAGATCGAGAGATCGAGAAGAGAGAGAGAATAGAGAGATGGGTACTTCATAGAGTTCTTCAAACTTTAGAACCATTTGAAGACCCTTTTAGGGTTCTACCGAGGTCAAATGGTTCTGATGGGTGTCCGAGAACCATTTTATTCAATTAAGAACATTAATCCAATGTACCTGATGACAGATGTACAACTTTTTTTGATGGGTGCATATAACGATCACTTATTGTTGTCAGATGCCAACAGCCTAAAAGTAGCAAATTTTGTTTAAATACGGAAATTGAGTTTGTCAACTTAAAATACCGTTATGCAAAGTATAGAAGGGAAACACTTTTCCTCTCCGGTGATGTAGCATATATAAAGGGTCAATTTTTGGAAAAATATAAATGAAAAATATTGATGGCTTTGGAAAGATTTCAATTTGGTATTCAGCCGGTAAGGCCAAAAAGTAGCAAAAAGTTGAAACATTCCTCACTTTTTGGCGTATACGAGCTGCTGGCTTCACTTTAATAGCGCAAATTTGCTATCATCGAATAGATAATTTTGTATTCTCTTTAAATATACCCAATTTGTTATGTTACTCTTTAATGTGATCAGTACGCTAGAAATAGCTATTTTTGGTGAAGCACTGCAAATTTTAGAGTTCATGAACCTCTGACGTCCACGCTCCACCGCCGCGACACGTTAAGACTTTGCTGTTTCAGGTGGCCCAAGGATGTCCCTATACAGAATATCATAAAAGACACCTGGTAAAAAATCAGGATTAAATTGCTGTATCTCCCGGTCTATAAGCATCTTGGCACGGTATTTGCTTTGATTCGTGAAACTAAAACCTCGTAAAAATAAAACCACTGCAAAAATAAGTTGAATGATTACTCATATTAGATTGCCGCCGTTATTAAATTTGAAGGTGATAACATGCTTTACACTACTGTGATTGTAGGGCATCATAGACATTAAAGGCCCTCCATAGACCCCCATCTGCAATCGCAGACTTGCTTCACACTTTTGGCTCTCTGAAATTGCATAGATTATGGGTTTTGTTTATAGGAAGATTGACTTAGAATTGGAAAACTTATGAAAGTTAATTTTAATATTTTAAAATGCGCGACCTATCCAGCGTAAACTTGCGTCAAGGCGCTGTGTGGCAGCCATGAAATGCGCTCAGCCCTCATAGAAACCATTATATCGAAGAAGCTCGATTTGAGAAGCGCCCCGTGCCGGGGTTGAACCCGAGACCTCATTGTGAAATTCTGATGTCAAAAGTTTCAAATTTTTCTTGAATTAAATCTTGTAGGTCGTACATTGTATAAGTAATTAATGGTTTAACTGTAGTATAGTCTCACGGGTTAGGAGGTACAATGGTTGAAATTTGAGGTAGGGATTTATAATTGGATGTGGACTGCAAATGAAAAAATGAGCAAGTAAAATTCATCTAGGGTAAAATAGGTCAGAATTAAGGAAATTAGTTTTCTGTGTATGCAAGTTTACTACATTTGGTATGTATTAGTTTGGTCCTCAGAAAATGGTACGAAC